>JAESUZ010002411.1:0-275448 GCA_017311185.1 Proteles cristata cristata
AGGCAGATGTCTACTAAGAGATAAAAGGCTTCACAGAACCTAGAAACTGAGCTGAGTGCACATACTCCTCCTGGAATTGAAGGCAATTCAAGAGAAAAGGCTTCTAACACTACTAAACACTCTGCTCTCTCCCTGCTCCCACCCCAGAACAGGCCCAAGCACATGCCACAGCACTTCCCTACTCCAGGGAATGCCCATCGTGGCCCATTAAGATCAAATCAGTTCAATTCAGAATCAGCTCACAAATGCACTCTAGTGAGTCTCATGATACCACATTATGCATCCACACAAATATTTATACAACCTACTATGTCCCAAACACTGTTCTAAGTGCTGAGGTGAAGGCAGAAAAATATTCTTGCCCTCAATGAGTTTACATTCTAATGTGAGAAAAGGTACAAATCATGAAAAATTGTGTTTAACGGCGAGAAGAGACACACAGAGGAAGAGTAAGGAGGAAAGGTAATGTTGGAGGCAAAGGATATTACTTTATAGAACATGACCAAGGAATGCTACACAGAAAGGCTAATTACTTTGGCAAAATGTCCTGAAGAAATGAGGAACCAGGCCAGGCAAAGGGACCAGCAAACAGAAAAGCCTTGAGGTAAGAACCAAATTATGTGGGCAAATTACTTAATTTCTTTAGCTCACTTTTCCAATCTGCAAACTGGGTATATAACATCTCTCACACCATACGAGAAGTAAAGGTAGTATTATTACATCAAATATCTGACCCATGGAATGTACTCAATAAATGAAATTACTACACACTTGGAGTGCCTGGGTGGTTTGGTCAGTTAAGCGTCCGACTTTCGCTTGGGTCATGATCTCACGGTTCGTGGGTTCGAGCCCTGCGTTGGGCTCTGTGCTGACTGCCAGTTCAGAGCCTGGAGCCTGTGACTCCCTCTCTCTCTGACCCTCCCCTGCTCACGCTGTCTCTCTCTCTCCTAAAAATAAATAAAACATTAAAAAAAAAATTACTACACATCAGCAAAACCCTCAGGTTATTGTCTGGCACACAGAAACACTTAGAAAAAGTACGGTTATATTCATAATCCCCATAATAAGAAATCAGATGGCATAATACTTCTTTTACAGCTGGGAAACCTGAGAATCAGAAATTTGCCCAATCCTGTGCTGACCCCTAAAATTCCTATGAGGATGAGCAAACACTCTAAAATTAAAGAGAGGACTTAAAATAATACACCGCCAGGGGGTGCCTGGGTAGCTCAGTCAATTAAGCATCTGACTCTTGATTTTGGCTCCAGTCATGATCTCACGGTTTCAGGAATTCAAGCAGGGACGGAGCCTGCTTGGGATTCTCTCTCCCTCTCTCTTTGCCCCTCCCCTATTCGTGCTGTCTCTCTCAAAATAAATAAAACTTAAAAAAATAATAATACACAGCCAAGATGAGGAAACCTTTCACATTATTGTCAACTAATCAGCAGTATGGTGCTTAAGAACATGGAATTCTATAGCCAGACTGCCTGGGTTCACATCAAAGCTCCACCACTTCCCAGGTTAAGTGTCCTTGGGCAATTTACATTTTTGCTCTGCACCTCTGTTTCCTCAACTGTAAACAGGAAATAATAATAGTACCTGCTTCACAGGGTTGTTGGGATGACTAAATGGGTTATGTTCTAAAATCATTTCTCTTTCAGTGCCTAGCATTTGGTTATGTAGTGTTAGTAGCAGTAACAGTGTAAACTTTTTTTTAAAAAAAGAAAATCACCATCAGAACGTTTCTATTTCCCATGCTGAATTTTAGAAATTGTAAAGACACTGGCAGTGGAAAAGCAGCAGAAAATGGAGACAGGAAAAAAAAAAAACCCACACCACCAGGAAGTGGCATTATAATGTTGCCTGGACTTAGACCAATTTACCTGAACAGATTTTTCCTGTCCTTTAGCAGAAACACTAGTAGTGAGATATATATGCCAACAACGCTTTAGATGACATTTTATTTCATAGTTTATAGCAAACTTAATTACTTAAAACTAATTCAAATGTCATTTTATTGAGGATTAAAACAAATACAACATAACTATCACCTTTCCCCCATCTAACCCTCTTCTAGGTGCTGTTCAATGCTTATTATAAAATATGAAACATCACATGTAACTTCAGACTAAGAATGATTTATCCTCTATCAGCTATTTGTAGAAAATAAGCGTTTCTCTAAATACAAAAATACAAGAAACAGGGTGCCTGGCTGGCTCAATCGGTAGAGCAGGCAACTCTTGATCTTAGGGGTCATGAGTTCGAGCCCCATGTCAGGAGTAGAGTTTACTTTAAAAAACACACAAGAAACATCAAGTGTTGGTGAGGATGTAGAGAAAAAGGAATCCTTGATCACTCTTGGTAGGAATGCAAATTGGTGCAGCTACTGTGGAAAACAGTATAGAAAGGTTCCTCAAAAAAATAAATAGTATTGCCATATGATCCAATAATTCTATTACTGGGTATTTACCCAAAGAACCCAAAAAATTAATTGGAGGGACAGCTGGTGGCTCAGTCAGTTGAGCATCCAACTTCAGCTCAGGTCATATCTCGTGGTTCATGACTTTCAGCCCCATACTGGGCTTGCTGCTGTCAAGCGTGGAGGTGCTTTGGATCCTCTCTCCCACTATCTCTGCCCCTCCTGCACTTGTGCACACTCTCTCTCAAAAATAAACATTTTTAAAAAACACTAATTGGAATATGCACCCCTATGTTTATTGCAGTATTATTTAAAATAGCCCACATATGGAAGCACCCAAGCGTCCATCAATAGATGAATGGATAAAGACGTGGTAGAGGGGCACCTGGCTGTCTCAATCAGTGGAACATGTGACTCTTCATCTCAGGGTTGTTAAGTCTGAGCCCCACATTGGGTATAGAGATTACTTTAAATATTAAATAAAATCTTTTAAGGGGCGCCTGGGTGGCTTACTCGGTTAAGCGTTCGACTTACGCTTAGGTCATGATCTCGCGGTTTGTGGGTTGGAGCCCCGCGTCGGGCTCTGTGCTGACTGCCAGCTCAGAGCCTGGAGCCTGTTTCAGTCTGTGACTCCCTCTCTCTCTGACCCTCCCCTGCTCACGCTGTCTCTCTCTCTAGAAATAAATAAAACATTAAAAATAATTTTTTGCGCCTGGGTGGCTTAGTCGGTTAGCGTCCGACTTTCGCTTAGGTCATGATCTCGCGGTTCGTGGGTTCGAGCCCCGCGTCGGGCTCTGTGCTGACTGCCAGCTCAGAGCCTGGAGCCTGTTTCAGTCTGTGACTCCCTCTCTCTCTGACCCTCCCCTGCTCACGCTGTCTCTCTCTCTCTCCTAGAAATAAAAAAATAAAAAAAAATAATAATAATTTTTAAATAAAATCTTTTAAGAAAAAGATGTGGTGTGTGTGTGTGCGCACACACAATGAAATACTAGCCATAAAGAAGGAAATCTTGCCACTTGCAACAACATGGATCTAGAGAATATAATGCTAAGTAAAGTCAGTCAGAAAAGACAGATACCATGATTCCACTCATACATGAAACGTAAGAAACGAAACAAAAAAAGAGACAGACCAAAAAAACACAGATTCTTAGGGGCACCTAGGTGGCTCAGTCCACTGAGCATCCAACTCTTGATTTCAAGTCAGGTCATTCTCTCAGTTTGTGAGACTGAGCCCCTTGTTGGGCTCTGCACTGACAGCCCAGAGCCTGCTTGGGATTCCCTCTCTCTCCCTCTCTCTCTCTCTCTGTCTTGATCTCATTCTCTCTCAAAAATAAGTTTTAGGGGCGCCTGGGTGGCTCAGTTGGTAAAGCGTCCGACTTCAGCTCAGCTCATGATCTTGCTATTCATGAGTTCAAGCCCCACAGCTCAGAGCCAGCCTGGGCCCTGCTTTGGATTCTGTGTCTCCCTCTTTCTCTGGCCTTCCCCTTCTTGTGCTCTCTCTCTCTCAAAAAAAAGATAAACATTTTTAAAAATGTTAATAAATAGATAATAGTTTTAAAAAGCAGACTCTTAAATATAGAGAACAAACAGATAGTTACCAGCGGTTAAGTGGGCAGGGGGATGGGTGAAATAGGTGAAAGGAATTAAGAGTACGCTAATTGTGGGGCACCTGGGTGGCTCAGTTGGTTAAGCGTCCAAACTCGGGTCAGTTCATGATCTCAAGGTTCATGAGTTCGAGCCCCACATCAGGCTGTACTGACAGCTTGGAGCCTGGAGCCTGCTTCAGATTCTATGTCTCCTTCTCTCCTGCCCCTCCCCTGCTCACACTCTGTTTCTCTCTCTCCCTCTCTTTCAAACATGAATAAAGGCTTAAAAAAAAAAAAAAAGGAGGGGTGCCTGGGTGGCTCAGATGGTTGAGCATCCAACTTTGGCTCAGGTCATGATCTCACAGTTCGTGGGTTCGGGCCCCGTGTCAGGCTCTGTGCTGACAGCTAGCTCAGAGCCTGGAGCCTGCTTCAGATTCTGTTGTCTCCCTCTCTCTCTGACCCTCCCCTGTTCAAGCTGCCCCTCTCTCTCTCTTTCTCGCTCTCTCTCTCAGAAATAAATAAAACATTAAAAAAATTTTTTTAAAGTGTACACTTATTGTGATGGGCACTGGGTAATGTAGAGATTGTTGAGTAAATATATAGTACACCTAGGGGCACCTGGATGGCTCAGTCAGTTAAGCCTCCGACTTCAGCTCGGGTCATGATCTCGCAGTTCGTGGGTTCGAGCCCCGCGTCGGGCTCTCTGCTGACAGCTAGCTCAGAGCCTGCAGCCTGTTTCAGATTCTGTGTCTCCCTCTCTCTCTCTCACCCTCCCCTGTTCACACTGTCTCTCTCTCTCAGAAATAATTAAAAATATTAAATATATATATACAGTACATCTAAAACTAATATAACACTGTATGTTAATTATGCCAGAATTTTAAAAAATTAATGCATTTTTAATTCTCAAAGCAGAAAAAAAGTCTTTCTCCTACTTTATTTCCAAAGCTCCCTAACTACTTTGAGAAATTTAACTTCCTCCTCAGTCTCAACAATTTAGGATTATTGTCTCTTTAAAAATACACTTATGGGGGCGCCTGGGTGGCTTAGTCGGTTGGGCGTCCGACTTTCAACTGGGTCATGATCTCGCGGTTCGTGGGTTGGAGCCCCGCGTCGGGCTCTGTGCTGACTGCCAGCTCAGAGCCTGGAGCCTGTTTCAGTCTGTGACTCCCTCTCTCTCTGACCCTCCCTGCTCACGCTGTCTCTCTCTCTCCTAGAAATAAATAAAACATTAAAAAAAAAATTAAAAAAATAAATTAAAAAAATAAAAATAAATAAAAATACACTTATGTATGTATGTATGTGTGTGCGTATGTATTTATTTAAAGTAGGCTCCATGCTCAACATGGGGCTTCAACTCATGACCCTGAGATTAAGCGTCACATGTTCTACCGACTGAGCCAGCCAGGCACTCCAATTATTGTCTCCTTTTATTCTCTTTCCCCCAAAAAAATTATCACTATGAAATCTATAAATCACCCCACTGGGAGGCAGTGTATCACCATGTAAAGAAGTACTGTATGATGGAATTAGGTAGAACTGGATTCAAAAGTAGGCTCTGCCACTTACTAGCTGAGTGAACTTAGGTAAGTCACTTAACCATGCTGGAACCTCAGTAAATGAAAATACCACCAACTATGTCACAGGGTTATTGTAAGAAATAAAAAAGTCAATGTTAGGGAATGTACAACTTGCAATGTAGTAGATGCTGTAAATGATATCCTACACAAACTTAAGATTAATCATTAATCCAAAGCCAACTAGAGAAAATTAACTACTTCTCTTCCAACATACAGCTCTTTAATATGAATATTAATAATATAATTATAATGCAGGGCTAAATTTCTAGAAAACCTAAGGTTTTTTAATTCAATTATCATTTGAGAATCTGTGTAACATATACTACCCGACACAAGGATTTCAAAATTAAATAAAAACACAATTCCTTGGGGCGCCTGGGTGGCTTAGTCGGTTGAGCGTCCGACTTTCGCTTAGGTCATGACCTCGTGGTTCATGGGTTCGAGCCCCACATCGGGCTCTGTGCTGACTGCCAGCTCGGAGCCTGGAGCCTGTTTCAGTCTGTGACTCCCTCTCTCTCTGACCCTCCCCTGCTCACGCAGTCTCTCTCTCTCTCTCTCTCCTAGAAATAAATAAAAATATTAAAAAAAAACAACACAATTCCTTGCCTGAAGAAGTTAACAATGTACTTATAAGAGATAAATATGAATATTCACCAATACTGTACATTTAAACACTATGTATTTATACACACAAACAATTACTGCTCATGTTAGATTTGCTATTTTTCTGCAGCAACCTGGATACCTGTTTCACTCTAACTTCAAAAGTTTAGGAACTAATTTCCTACTAAAGGAATCTTTTCTAATATAATGCCATATTGCCCAAATAATCCCTCTGAAATTTTTCAAGTATATTTAGAACACACTAATATGAATGCAACTACTGAATATACCTCAATGAATAGTAGCACTATGCATTGATATTTAATCAAAACTCAAAAAAGTACATATACGCAGAGCTGGAAAAATCCATTTATCATTGACGAATTTGCTTTTCAAAAACACACCTTCATGCTTCTGCTTCCCTGCCAACCATGGCTACCACCACTTCCTCAATCCTCCTGCCAGGAATAAAGTCTGAGGAATGTCTTTTGGCCTGAATGAGTAGTGGAAACAGGGAGGGATATATCCCAGAGGAAAAATATTATGGCTTTGCTAATATTTCCTACATTTTCTCTACTTCTTTAGTGTAAAAGGGAAATTCTCAAAGGTTCATGTTCCTATCTTTAATACTATTTCTTTAAACCACAAAAAAGGGCTTTTTTAGTAAGAGGATATTAAACATGTTCTTTGTAATAATATTCTAGTTGCCACAAAGTTTGCAAATTAGGTACAAGGCAATAGACACATTGGTGAGCGTAGAAAAATTCCCCTTGCTTTTAAAAAAGGGAAAATGATTAGAAATCCATGAAATGAGGATATCATTCATCCCAATCCTGAAATGGAAATAGTTCAAATATGCGAAACCTAAATCATCATATATATCATATACAGAGAATGAATTTAATGAGTATCATATACTGCTATGAAAACATTTCAAGCTAACATTCTAACAAAGAATTCAAAGTCAAAAAGTTAAACACAAACATGCATAACTTTAAATCCCTATTTATTTAAGGTTTATTTTTAAGTAATCTCTACACCCAATGTGGGATTCGACCGCACGACCCTGAAATCAAGAATCACATGCTCTTCCAACTGAGCCAGCCAGGCGCCCCAAAATTCCTATTTAAAAGCAAGCATTCACAACGTGAAATAGAGACACAGAAAAGTGCCATATAACAGTGACTACTGATTGCCTCTTTTGCTTTTACACAACACCATAACATCATTTACGTCTCAACTTTTGGATAGCAGTAACTAGTTATAGGAGATGATCATGGTCTCTTTTTCGTTTATTAATCACCACCAAGGACTGAAGCATTCCAAGGCTATACTTACAAGTCCTCTATTGTTATTTTTCTCCCAAAGCTTTTCAAAGTAGTCCTTAAAAATACTTGTCACCAGGGGCACCTTGCGGGCTCAGTTGGTAGAGTAAGCAACTTTTGATCTCACAGTTGGGAGTTTGAGCCTCACATAAGGTGTAGAGATTACTTAAAAATAAAATCTTAAGGAAAAAAACTATCTCAAATTAAGAGCACTATATCCAAAAAATCCCTGCATTGATGACTATTGGTTTTAGTCTCATAGTATTCTTTTATATAGAAAACCCTGTACATAGTGTTTTGTTTTGTTTTCAGAGAGAGCACTAGCAGAGCCACAGGGGCAGTGAGAATGAGAGAAAGAGAGAATCTTAAGCAGGCTCCACATTCAGCACAGAGCCAGACGCAAGCCTCCTCAATCCTACGTCCCTGGGATCATGACCTGAGCCAAAATGAAGAGTCGGATGCTCAACTGTTTGAGCCACGCAGGCAACACCCCCCTACTTCCAATTTCATGATGGCTTTAATGAACTAAAGAAAAGATTTACAAAATTAAATAGACCTGCTTACTAGCCATGCAGTTTATAAGATATTGACACCAACAAAACCTCCAAAAGTGAACTAGCCAGGGGATAAAAAACATACAAATTCCTCAACAAAACATCAAAATAACCAAGTACGGAAAAACTTAGTCTTCTTAAGATCAGCTCTCTGCCACTCAACCCCACTAAAAAAAGGGTGGTGAGGGAATCTTATTTTACAGCAGTGTATAATCTGCAATTGTGCTGAATTCATTTCTCCAAATGTTTGAATTCGCCTACAGTAATCATTTGGGTGGGGAGGGGTGGGGGGTGTACCACAAACATAAAACTGCGGGAATACAAGGCAACTGCAAAAGTCATCAAAATAAAAGACGACTATTAATTTTATGAAATGACACTTCAAACTCTAGAAGACAACTCTCAAATTATGTTTCCGAATCAGTTTAACTTCGAATATGTCTTGAACTTGTACGTTTTTCTTTCTTTTCTAACACCACTTCTCTCTAGTCACAAAATTATCTCTTTCAGTTTTCTTCTAGGAAGAGATTTCCCACTTAAGAACCTCCATGAAAGAGCATACAACTAACATTTCTCACTAGAAAATAATAGTAAAGGGAGTCTGAATAATACGTAAGAAAATCTGTTTACAGATCCAAACAGTAAAAGTAGTTATCTTGGTTTTTTTTCCTTTTTTTTAATTTCAGTGGACCTCAGAAGCTGTTTTTTTACAGTGACTCAAAAGTCCAGTAGTCACCTGAAAAAAGCCAAATGGAAATTCTCCTGGGTAGAATTTTAAAAACACTGTCTCTTGTCTTTTACTATCAACCCCACACCAATAGAAATTCCTCCAAGGGTAAAAATAACAAACTCTCAGAATATGGCCGTTTAAAGTAATTTAAATCACTTTCATGCCCAAATAAATTGTAGAGGTTGTGAATCTCTTCCTACCACTTACTAATTAGGCAAGGTTTCCTCTTGAAAAATGGGGTATTCATTAGGGATGTCATATATCCTAGCTTCTCTGGGACAGTCCCTGTCTATACTATTATCCCAGAATGCAATCTAGCTAGAGTCCCCTTCCATTCTCCTAAGTATGCCGGGGTGGCTCGGTCAGTTAGGTTTCTGACTCCTGATTTCAGCTCAGGTCGTGATCTCCTGGTTTGTGGGTTTGAGCCCTGCGTGAGGCTCAGCACTCACAGCACGGAGCATGCTTGGGATTCTCTCCCTCTGCCCCTTCCCCACTTATATTCTCTCTCTCAAAATAAATAATGTTTTTAAAAAGTATCTAGTTTGAGCAATAAAGTATATGATAATAGGTGATGGGGTTATAAAGATTAAGAGAGATAATGCATGGAGAGCATTTGCAACAGTGTCTGACACAGAGTTAAGAATTCAGTTAGTGTTAATGACTCCTAATGTTAGTAGTCACTGTCAAATACTTTTTATAAAAAGTTTTGAATTGAGGGACACCTGGATGGCCCAGTCCGTTAAGCCCGTCTAACTCTTTTTTTTTTTTTCCCTTAAATAGTTTATTGTCAAGTTGGTTTCCATGTAACAACCAGTGCTCAACCCAACAAGTGCCCTCCCCCTTGCCCATCACCCCCCTTCCCCTCTCCCCCACTCCCATCAGCCCTCAGTTTGTTCTCAGCTTTCAAGAGTCTCTCATGGTTTGTCTCCCTCCCTCTCCCCAACTATTTTTCCCCTTCTCTGGCGGCATTCTCCTCCATGAAGCCTCTAACTCTTGATTTCCCCTCAGGGCACAGTGTCACAGTTAAGATACAGAGAGGCCTGCTCCATTCGAAGGGATCCTGGTTGGGATTCTCTTCTCTCTGCCCCTCCCCTGCTCTCACATGTGCGCTCTCCCTCTCTCAAAATAAATAAACTTTAAAAAAGTTTTGAGGGGTGCCTGGGTGGCTCAGGTCATGATCTCACAGTTTGTGAGTTGAAGCCCCATGTTGGGCTCTGTGCTGACAGCTCAGAGACCGGAGATTGCTTCAGACTCTGTATCTCCTTCTGCCCCTTCCCTGCTCACGTGCCCCTCTCTCTCAAAAATAAAGAAACATTAAAAAAAAAACTTTTTTTAAGTTTTGAATTGTATAATGAACAGCGCTCCTACAATATTCCTTTTTACAAGTAAAATTATTCATTTAACTTCCCACATTCAACTCTTTGAAACAACTAAGTAGCACTGACTTCTTGAAATCAACACTAACGAATTTATCCAATTTATGCCAGAGATGGCAGTATTATCAATTACATTCACATTTTATCATACATAAGTTTTAGTAGAAGCCATATTAGGGTTACTGACAGGAAAGTAACTATGAAAAGTAAAACTCTGCTTAGCACCAAACCAAGTCCCTTAATATTCCAGCAGCCCTCCTCATCCAGGGTTCCACAAGGTTAACCACAGAACTCAAAAAAATGATGTGAGTGACAATTTCCTGAATTCTCCCAAGAATGGTACAAAACAGTATCTTCCTAGATACACAGAAGAGAAACTAATTCATCACATAGAATGGATGTCTAGGGGCATAATTCTGTTGTAGAACATCAGGGTCTTGGTATTCTTGGAGTACAAAAGGGGGAAATATGGATGAAAAGATCCAATACTGGAAAAAAAAAAGAATCTTGGTAGAAGACTGCATCGCTGGAAAAATTATTTCCCACAGAACAAAGGAATAATTAACATAAAACATATAAATTGCACTCATGGCTATGAAAAACATTATACATTGTTTTACCTCATCTCCACTAATTTATCTTAGGCCAGATATCCAACATCCAACAGTCCTTCAGATAAGAAAAGTTCTAGTTGTAGTTTATGAAAAACAAGAAGGAAAAAAGCAAAGAAAGCTGAGACTAATGAACCTACTAATAAATTCCAGATCATCATAACTATTGCCTGATACAAATTAGAACAAAAAAATTTAATAAAGTGAAAAGATAAACTAGAAATCAGAAGCAAACAGAAGAGATAGTAACACTTCCAAGGAAAGAGTATTTTTAAGGTACCATTAAGTAACAACAAAATCCCCTTACAAAATCAATCAGAGCAGTGAATTATAAAAGTTGCCTAAATTTTTATTTCAAATCTAAACCAGTCAACAAACAAGCTGAATGGGGAACTATTCTGACACATCTAGCTTCCATTCTGTATAGAGCATAAATGACTTAAAGGAAAAAAATTTTCAGTGAAACCATTCTACCTACCATAGTATGACCCCTCCCCCCAAAAAATCAAAACTGTAATTCAACGTATTATCGCATTAAGGTTTTTTTCAATAGTTTACTGTCAAGTTGGTTTCCATATAACACCCAGTGCTCATCCCCACAAGTGCCCTCCTCCATGCCCAGCATTAACTTTTGTATAATGAACACAGACAAAACCAAGGCTCAGATTAAATTTCAACTTCTCTTTTAGTGTAAAACACAATTTAGACCTTTCATCAGGCTACAACTCATCTAATCCTGAGTAAAAAAATCTGCATTTCCCTTGCACTATATGTGAAAAAAATGATTTTGTAATATTAAAATGAGACATGCTTTCGGGTGATAGATAACCCAAGACCTAAACCAGTTAAGGGAAACTACTGAGCTTTTAAAACACACACACAAAGACACACACACACACACACACACACACACACACACACACACAAAGGTTTTGAGGCCAAATTACTGTGGGTGTAAATTCAGGCTGTCAATTATTATCATGTGGCATGTCATTTATTCTTTAAAAGCCTCAATTTCCCTATCTGTAAAATGGTAATAATCACCTATCCTGCAAGGTAGCTAGGAAGATAAAATAATAAAAACGCAGTTATTGGCATTCAAAAGGAACTTAAAAGTCAAATGAAATTTCTTTCTTAGAATATCCCAAGATTCAAGAAGTTATAGGTCAAAGCCCATTGCAACAGATGTTATGCATGTAAAATTTTAGTGTAAACAAGACTTACTTCTCCCCCCTAACATTCTGACAACACTGTAAGAGAATTTTACCTTTGCGTTTACGTTAGATTATACAGAACTTACAGAAATCTCTCTAGTTGGTTTCATCAAAACTACTAATGCTTTTTCCAATTAAATAATAAAAAAGAACAGAACACTGACATTACTCACTCTCCCTTCCTTTGGAGGAATGAGGAATGTAAAACAAGTTCAATAATCTCTTGACTAACCATATGTAAGGACTTGTTTTCTTCTGGTTTCAAAGATAGAACTATAGCAAGCATACATTAAGAACACAGTTCAGGTAGCAGATTACCACAGCTGGTAAACAGATGTAGTTTTTTTTTAATGCACATATTCAAAAATTAAGACTTCACAAGCAACACCACTTACACAGAAGGAATATAAAATTTGGTTCAATTAAATGCAAAGCAGGCAACCCAGGATATGTTTAAAAAAAATATATCTGACAATTTTTTCTCACATTATCTTTGCCAAACAGAAAGAACATGCAATAACCAGCACTCACGATAGCCAGAGATACAGAGAATTATTATATAGGGGCAAATTAAAAGTTCAATGCATGTATCAAATGTAGAAAACTACAAAAGGAAGATGTAAAAACACTTTTAAAATTGCCTAAGTCTTTCAAGTTTCGTATTTATTTTCCAGTAATTAATCACATTTCAGGATATACTGATACCCATAGCTAATTGGGACTATCCCTTTCCTTTGCTAAGCTCCCCAACTTCCAAAATGATATACAGTAGTGCTCCACTGTACAATAAGCTGTCATTTCAAATATTTAAATAATCTACTAATAGCAATTTCAAAGTGCTAATACAAGACCCAGTTGGGCTTTTTAAACATGTGAGACACAAAAGTCACAACATTAAAGAGATCTGAATCTTATCCCGCTAGGATATAATGAATAGCTCACTGTGTCCATTTACTGCAAATTTTCTTTTCAAAGTTTATTTATTTTTGAGAGAGAAAGAGAGAGTGCACACGTGCACGAGCAGAGGAGGGGCAGAGCGAGGGGGACAGAGGATCTGAAGCAGGCTCTGTGCTGACAGCAGCAAGTCCTATGTGGGGCTTGAACTCATGATGAGATCATGGCCTGAGCCCAAGTTGGCTGCTTAACCAACTGAGCCACCTAAGGGTCCATTAATGTAATTAAGTGTCCATTTAATGTAAATTTTAAACTAAAAGTTAACTCGAAGCATCAAAAACTGATGTCTTCCATCTATTATAAAGAGCCCAAAGCAAAGAGAATAAACTATTCACTATTTACTCCCTTCCCACACATGACTGTGGGTGGCATCAGTTAAACATGCAGAATATTAAGCACTACTAAACTGTCCAAGGCATATTTTCTCATCTAACACTGTATTCCCAAAAAGATAATTTGAGCCTGAAGCTGCTCCCCACCACTCCCCACCCATTTTAATGCAGAGGTCCTCAGACAACCACCAAAGTCAGTAATAAATGTAAGATCGAAAAAAGAAAATTATGAAAAAGAAATGCAAGACTACATTAAAATCTTTAGTGTACAGACTTTTAAAAAATCCTAACTAGGAGCACCTGGCTGGATCAGTCAGAACAGCAGCCTGGGACTCTTGATCTCAGGGTTGTGAGTTCAAGCCCCACGCTGGGTGCAGAGATTACTTTAAAAAGTATTTTTAAAACTAATAAACCTCAAAGTTACAAAATTCATAATTTGTTGGCTTAGTAGTTTAGCTGCGGCCTTGCACAACAAATCTGAAGGCACAATCTTCATCATCTATTTGATTATTTACATACAAGTAAGAATTCAAAAAATGCACTGTCTTAACATTCTTAAAGCTAAAATTTGCATATGAATACAGACTAATATTAACAGTTATGAAATATCTTCCTAGACTAGGGTGGAATTTTGCTTTAACAATGATGAGGGAACACACTTCACCCAACATAAAATTAAATATCCATTATTTTGGATTTCCTTTAGAACTTTCACATATATTCAAAAACACATAGGAGCGCCTGGCTGGCTCAGTTGGTGGAGCATGACGCTTGATCTTGGGGTTGTGGGTTCAAGCCCCATGTTGGGTGTAGAAATAACTTAAAAATAAAATCTTGAAAAAGTACATCTCATAGGGGTAAAAAGCCTGACACTGAACAACACAAAACTGCAGAAAATAAGGCACTTACCTTCAAAGAACGTAGGAGCAATTCACAAGTACACTAATTAAGGAAACTGAGGATTTTAATTGCAATGCACTTTTACTGTTGGTGGGTAATGGTCAGAATGGCCTTAACAGAAAAACATTAGAATATTTTTCAGATCGACTTTTAACTACAACACTAAATCCTTAAAGTGATGAGTGGGATTTAACTCACTTTATAAGTAAATTTTCATTTTTCATATCAGTTTTTTTTTTTTTAAAGAACCCACCCCACCCCCACTGCCAGTCTCTGATATCTTAGAATGCTACAGTTATTTCACAGTGGGACAGAATGGCTAATAAGAACATTTCTTTCCCAATCCTAGTCTCTACCCATTCATTAAAAACCAAATACTAAAACTGAATTCAACTCCTACCTCTATCTTCCTACCAGGAATGCGCCCTAGGGCACTGAATCCCTTCCACTGTCACTTATTGAAACTGCCAAAGCCCCTCCTATTAATAGTAAATCCCTTTCTTACTGACTCACTGTAACCCCAACTTAATGGAATAGACAACAAGCAAAACTCACAAAATCTGAGAATGGAATTTTCCCCTTTTCAAAGGATTAAAAAAGAATTTAAAAGTGGAGTAAATTCGGATTAAGTTACAAACATTTAGAGTTCAACCAATTTGTAAGTATTTGTACTGTTTATTCTATAGTGGTTCAACTTAAATATTTTTTTTTAAAGTTTGTGTATCAGGCATTGTGTAATTACTTACGCACAAGGCCAAGTTTTCCATGCAGATAACTGATACGTAAATACAAACTTACGCCATCACATCAAAATTACAAGACAATCTGAAATCTTTTCTTCCAAATTTTCTCATTGTGGAAATTTTCAAGTACACACAAAAACGTAGAGAGAATAATAGTATAATGAGCTCTCCTTCTCCTGTACTCCTCAACCAGCTACGATCAACTCAAGACCACTTTTGTTTCATCTCTACCTCCCATCAGTCTCTTCCAATTATCTTCAGAAAAGAGGTAAGAAGACACTGAGCTCGGTAAGTACCCTGAAAAAAACCCAAAGATGCAGGCTAAAGTATCAAAGACTAGCAAGAAGAATTTAACAGTGTGACTGTCACCCTAAAACAACTACTTGTAAATTTAAGCATTCAGTTAAAAACAAATAGCCATCTTTAAGAATTTTAATAAAGTCCATTAAGATCCAAAGGGCATATTTAAAATTATATCTAAAAGAGTGAACAGGAATATGTGATGAAGATGAACTGAAATATCTGCAATTAGCTTGCATTCATGTGTCACCTCGGCTCAAAACAAAAAAAAGAAACAGACTAACATAATGTGTCATAAAATTACAATTCAACCACTTCAAAAACCGCTGAACGCGTATGCCTTCACGGGTCCTTCTGATCCCTAATTATAGATTGATATCAACGTAGAAAGAAAACCAGGCGTTTTAACGTAAGTGGTTTAAAATGTTCAAAATCAACCCCACCGTTCATTGGCAAATATATGAAAGCAAGTCCAAACTACGTGAATTGTATGTCATTAAACAGCAATGTATCCACTTTACAGGGCCCAGGGTTTGTTTTGTGTGTGTGTGTGTGTGTGTGTGTGTGTGTTTTAATAAGTTCACATATACCCTGAAACGCAACGCGCGAGGCTACGGATAGAAGGAGAAGCCCGCCTCCCGCTCTTGCTCCTAACCAATACGCAGAGAGAGAAGGTTGGCAGGAAAGTGCTGCGAGGACAGTAACAAACACCAGCAGCTCCCGAGCAGGCCCTGCTAGAGCCAGGAATGACGCACTTCGGTAACCCGACTCTTTCTCCCCTCCACCCCCGCCCCCAGCAGCGGTGCTGACACCGCCAACAGCCCGGAGTAGGAAAAAAGACAACAGAAAAAAAGGCAGAGGTTGGACCGCACCAGGTTTCATCAAGAAACCTCGATTATTCCTCTTTCGACACTAACCACTAGGACTAAACAGGAAAAGAAGCTTCGTGCTTAAGCAAGTCCCATCATGGTGGTTTAAGAGTCACTAAATTAAGCTGATAATGAGTCCAATCCACAGAGACAAATACAGGGTGTGGCTGCCGTGAAATACGGCGGTCCGTGGGAGAAAAGGGGTATGGAATTTACACTCCAGTATGAGGGGAAGATGGGGCTTTACCAAGGGGAGGGGGGGGCGGCCCGCGCATTTTAAGGAACCATTTCAAAGCAACACAAGCTTTTCGTTTACTTAAACCTAATCCCACAGATCAAAAGTTTCTAATAGATATATCGTGTACGCTGTAAATAACCATTTAATCAAACACCACGGCCCTCAATTAAGAAACTACATCCAAGAGAAAAGGAGGGAGAGGGTAGGGAAGGGTGGTAGGCAACAAGATACAAAACATTTCTAGGCCACGCAGGAGAAAGTCTCACAAACCGGATGAAACTACTAATGCAATATTAAAAATTAAAGCTGAACACTGCAGCACGGAAAATCTCACGATAAAACCCATTACAGTTCAGGATTAAAAATAAAATGACATACACAGCAAGGGAGAGCGGAAACTAAATGTCGAAAGTACAGCGGTTTATAAAAAAAACTAAAGGCAATAACAAGACCTTCTCGCGACGAGGGAAAAAAAAAAAAGGGCAGAAATCAACAATACGTTTACGAATGTAGAGGCCAGAAGAAAATGGGAACGGGGCTCAAAGTTTTGCGGAACTACTTGATGCTGTTTCCCACACCTTCTCTCTCCCATGGCCCATCAGACCCTTTTCGTGCTAAAATCGCCGGCCACAGATCACCGGGTACGCGAGAGAAGAAAAAAGAAAGTCAACCCCAAGCAAGAATAAAAGTGTAGAGGGAAAAAACAGAAGCTGCCTACCTGGGGCAAGGATCAGCTCAGTTCGTGCCTTGAGAAAGACAGTGCGGGTGGGGGTGGGAACGAAAAGCAGCACTAAAACTAAAACAAAAGTGGCGCCAAAACCCCCCAACAAACAGCCTTCCACTCCCGCCCTTCCCCCCTCCTCCCATGCCAGGCAGGCAGGGCCCCCTTCGGGGCAAGGTCTGCACGCGGGGGCCAACACCGCCAGACCCCAGCCTATTTATAAAATTGTTGCCCGAAGAAAACTGACCGAAGTCGGGCCTCGGAAGGGATGGAGAGATCGATGCCAATCGCTTTCCCAAGCAGTTCCCCCACCACGCGCTGGAGATGATGGGGCGGGGGAGAAGCAGAGGGGCCCGTCACATGAATGTTGTTCCCTCTCTAGGAAGGGAGGAAGAGAGGGAGGGAGCGGAGGGAGGGAGGAAAGGAAAGAGGGGAAGGGAGAAGGGAGGGGGCACGAGGGAGGGGTGTGATCGGAGTAGATTTTCCCTCGCCTCCCTCGGTCCGAGGCCCAAATATACACAACTGAGCCTCCGCTTCTCCCCTCCCCCCCTAGGTTCCCAGCACCACCATTTTGCTCTCTTCCTTCCCCTCTCCACGATACCGCGCTCTCCCCCACCCCAGCCACGGCCTCCCCGGCTTTCCTCCCCCGACTACGGCTCGCACCCCACCCCACCTCCAGTTTGGGCTCTCCCAGGCTTAAGAGCCTGCCGGAGAAAAGGCACCTAAATCTAATGCTACACAGAGAAGCGGAGCCTCCATCTTGCGCTGCTCCGCGTTCTCCATTTTGGGCCACCCATGGGGGGGGTCTCCGTGGAGGCCCCGAGGGAGAGTTGGGCGAGGGAAGGAAGAGAAAATCTTCAGCGAGGGTAGTCGAAAAGAAGAGTCGTGCGGTAGAAAGCCACTCTAGGAGTAGGAGGTAGGGAGGAAGGGGGGCTGGAAGTTCCTTGGTAGTGTTGAGGTGGCCACTTGGGGGGAGAAGGCAGAAAGAAGGGTTGGGGGTTACGCGGGGACGGGGAGGCTTCTCCCCGTCTGGACTTGGCCACCCGCTCCACGGCTGGCCCCGCTGGGGGCAAAGGGAGTAGAGGGGAAATTAAGTGGCAACAGAGTGCCCATTCTCTTTCCCTCCCAACTCTTCTCTCGCGCCCTGTTTCAACCATACACACCTCACGGTGGGCCCCGCGCCCTCCGGGTGCCCCTCCAAACTTCTAGAAGCTTCGCCTCCGCCATTTTATAACTTACCTCCCCCCTCAGCGTACACAGAGGCAGCAACGAGACTGTTCGCCTCCCCCACTCCTCCTTCCTTCTTTCTCAGGCCGGGGGCTTCTTCACCCCTGGGCTGGTACAAGATATTTTCCCCTTCCTCTTCTTTACACCCTCGAATTCTACTCAGGGACGGAAGCTCCCGCGGTTCTAGAGCGGTGGGGGGTTTTGAAAGTGGCGGTCGGATCCGGCGGGTTTTTTTCTTTTTTTTTCTTTTCTTTTTTTTTTTTTTTTTTTTTTTGGTGGCGCTTCGGGATTGTTTGGGGTGTTCGCTCTTCGGCGACTTGGAGGCGAATGGAACGCGCAGGCGCCATCTGTCGGCCACGAACCCGCGCTCGGCTCCTGTTGGGAGGGAGCGGCATCTAGCGGCAGCGAGCTGGCGCTGCAACGCTGGTCTCCCGGCGTCCTCCTCCCCATCACCGACCAATCGTGGCCGACTGCCTCCCGGGTTCAGCGTCCCCGACGCTGCCTGCAAACGAGGCGCCCGCAGGGGCGCGCCTCCGAGTGGGGTAAACAAGGTGCCGTGCCCGCGCCTGACTTACTCATTCGTTTGGCCGCGCTTCCGCCGCGGACCCGATCGCGCCGCGTTTCCTCTTTCTTTAATTGAGGGGGTCGAAAGGGAGGTCGTTAGGAATGTCCGGCAGAGCCCCGGGCCGTGGGAAATCGGAAACCGGGCTCGCTCGACACTCGTCCCCCGGGCTCCTGCGCCCCGAGCGCAGCCCGAGGTTGGCAGCCGGGTCGGGCATCACCCTTCCCTGTACCCTCCTCTGACACGCCCCAGCGAGGGGCCTTCCGTCCTAGTTCCGGGACCTTCCCCCCCCCCACCCCCATCCCCGCGGTCTCTACTCCTTCCCACCGAAAGAACTCAACTCGCGGAACTCTGGCACCTGATCCTAAGTGATTTAGGGGGGTGGCTTTTTGAGTTTCTGTTTTGTTTTGTTTGCTTTTTGCTTCGGCTGTGGACAGAAAGCGAGCCGATTCTCTACCGGGAAGACTTGACACTGGAGGGGAAAAAAAAAAATTTTTTTTTTTTCCCATTTTCTTTGCAGCCCACTCTTCCCGGCTTCCAGAAAACGTGGTCTCTCTCCCTCTAGGATCTAAGAGACTTAAGGAACTGGGCTACTAGGCTAGGCCGGGCGCTCGACCAATTTATTCTCGACTCTCGGGGCGGGGGCGGGGGGAGGAAACGGGACGGAGCGAAGTGGAGGGAAATCAAAATCGGGGCGAAAGTAGTCGAGGGGGGCCTGCCCAGCCCTTCCCCGCCCTCCCCCGCCTTCCCGGCTTAGCCACTGCCTTCCTGGAAGCGTGAGACCCTGCGGCCTCACGACTTCGTTAAGAGTTTGGGTTCCTTCTTGTCCTCCCCCCTCCCTCAAGGTGTTTGAAGTGCGAACGGACCCCTTCCGCTCCTTTGACCGCCACTTAACTCAAGTCTTTATCACCCTTTTTATTTTTTTGTTTGTTTCGAAGCCAGCGTCCCGGACCTTTGACCACCTGGAGGTCTCTACGCGGGGGAGAAAACCTGGGAGGCCCTGTCCCCTCCGAAGCGCCGCTTTTCCTAGGACAGGAAAAGTGACCTATTACCCTGTCTCCATCGCTGTTACAGAAGTTGCCAGGTTCCTACAATAGGGTTCAGTTAAGAGCTCTTCGTTCCCCTTTCTTTTTAAAAGAATTTTGGTTGCACTATTCCTTTGATATCAGCTACAAGAAAGGGAATAAATGTAAAGGTATTGACAAATTTTCCAAATGAGAAATAACGGAAGCCCCGTGTAAATTGTGGAGATTTCACCCGATATCGTCTCCAAAGCATTCCTAATGGAATATGATTAATTTCGGTTCTCAAATTATATTCCTTTCATGCCTGTCTTAGTGTCTCTCCCATTCTCTGTGCTTACTGGGTTTATTTCCTGCAACTTTAAAAAAGAGTTATGGTATATTTAATCAACTGAACAATAAAAGTTAAACAGAAACATCTAAATATCAATAACAAGAAATAAAATCTGAGACGTTTTTACTTACCTCTAAAGCTTTGGGGAGTGGAATACTATTCAGAATAAATTTCCATTTCTTTTATAGACCATCTTTAGTAGAATGTTATACAGTTTTTAAGAGATTCAAGTTACAGAATGATGCAGCTAGAACATTAAATAGGGAGTAGTGGAAAATTTACAGTTACATAAGTTAATGCAAAATTCCACTTAAAGTAATAGTAAAATTGGGCTCTGTACCAAATCATTTTACATTAATTTAGTTCAATTGTGCCAATTTACTATCAATTGATATTAAATGATTTTCTACCTTAGTATTAGCTGAAAACTACTGATTTTCTGCTCCAAACATCACATTTATAGTACATGGTGCAAACACTTCTGCATCTATTTTAGAAATTCATATTTTCATCTGATTGTCTATGTAGCAACTGAGACCTTAAACAATTTTATGCTTTGAAGAAACATTGAAAACTTCCTCTGTTTAGCAAACTTTCATCTTGTGAAAAACACCATTGAACAAAACCAATAACTAACTGATATAACACCTGAAAAAAAAATGTGTAACAAATTTGTATACTGATGTTTAAGTATGTTTCACAGTAGCGTCTCTTTTTTTCTAGCGTTCATTCACAAGAATATTTATTGAGCTTTCAATTTGTGCAGATTACAGTGTTCTGTGCCCCAGTCCTGTCCTGAGACGTGAAATTTATTTCAGAGGGTACTGAAAGACCAAAGCGTGAACCCTTAGAATTTGAGGACAAAGTGAGAAAATGCCATCAGATGAAATATGTAACTGATGTAAAATAACCTTCAATCTAATAATTTGTAACATAGTCTTCATGAAAAAAAAAGCTATCCTTCACGACATAATATTGTAACAGCAGAAACTTTCAGCACCTGACCTGATGAGAAAGAAGAAAAAAGAAAGTTGAATACTTAGAACATCTGATGCTAGTTAAGGACGAGACACTATTTGATGCAAAAATATTCTGGTCACTAGAAATGCATACCCCACAAGGTAGCAGAGATAATCTTCCTATCTTACCACAATCTAAATAAAGCATCCCACAGCTTTCTTTAACTCCATCTATACAAATGGAATAAGCTTCTGATTACAAGTTTTCTAGATGGTCTCCTACTCTAGGCAGCATGTATATATATATATACTCTGTATTTTCTGTATATATATATATACTCTGTATTTTCTAACACCATTCTAAATGCGACCTAATATCCAGAAGCCTGAAGGTGAATAAATTTGAGCCCACAGAAATTTAAAATTATGTATAGCAAGGTACAACAAACTCAAAAGATAAAGTATAAGCAGACTATATTTGCTACATGAATGGAAAAAGCATGATACAGATGAAGAACTCTCACAAATCAGCAAGATATAAATGCCCCAATAGAAAAATAGAGAAAGGGGGCACCTGGGTGGCTCATTTGATTGGACATCCAATTTCCGCTCAGGTCATGATCTCATGAGTTCAAGCCCCACATCAGGCTTGCCGCTGTCAGCGCAGAGCCTGCTTTGGTACCTTTGTTCCCCTATCTCTCTGCCCCTCTCCGCTTGCGTGCTCTCTCTCAAAAAAAATTTGTTTTAATATTTTGAAAAAATTAAACAAGAAAGATGGAGAAAGAATATAAAGAGCCAACTTATTGGGAAAGAAATGCAGATGGCTAATAAATACATAGAACAGTCTTGAACTTCATTCACCACTAAGACATGCAAATCAAATACCTACCAGATTGGCAGAGATTAAAATTTTTTAATGTTTATTTTTGAGAGAGACAAAGTGTGAGTGGGGCAGGGGCGGAGAGAGAAAGGGAGATGCAATCTCAACCAGGCACCAGGCTCTGAGCGGTCAGCACAGAGTCCAATGCGGGGCTCCGACTCAGGAACGGCAAGATCATGACCTAGGCTGAAGTCGGACGCTTAACCAACTGAGCCACCCACGTGCCCCCAGAGATTAAAATTTTTTTGATAGTACTCAGTATTGGTGAAGAACTAAGAATTCTCATATACCATTGGTAGAAATTGTTTGAAAACAAAATATCTCAGGGGCACCTGGGTGGCTCAGTTGGCTAAGCATCCACCTTCACCTCAGGTCATAATCTCACAGATTATGAGTTCCAGCCCTGAGTGTTCCAGCTCTGAGCTGACAGCTCAGAGCCTGGAGCCTGTTTCAGATTCTGTATCTCCCTCTCTCTCTGCTTGCTCTCTCTCTCTCTCTCTCCCCATAAATAAACTTTAAAAAGAAAGTATCTCGGGCGCCTGGGTGGCTTAGTCGGTTAAGCGTCCGACTTTCACTTAGGTCATGATCTCGCGGTTCGTGGGTTCGAGCCCCATGTCGGGCTCTGTGCTGACTGCCAGCTCAGAGCCTGGAGCCTGTTTCAGAGTCTGTGACTCCCTCTCTCTCTGACCCTCCCCTGCTCACGCTGTCTCTCTCTCTCTCTCCTAGAAATAAAATTAAAAAAAAAAAAAAAAAAAAGAAAGTATCTCAGGGGTGCCTGGGTGGCTCAGTAGGTTAAGCCTCTGAGTCAGGATTGAGCCGCACATTGGGCTTGTGCTGACAGCTGGAGCCTACTTGGGATTCTGTCTCCAGCTTTCTCTGCCCCTTTCCTGCGCTCTCTCTCTCTCTCTCTCTCTCTCTCTCTCTCTTTCTCCCAAAATAAATAAACATTTTTAAAAAGAATCTCATAGCATACAAAATGTAAAATTAACCTAGCATTTCTATTTCTAGGAATCTATCATACATAGACCTTGTACAAATTACACAAAGATCTTTGTAGCTTTGTAATAAAGAGGAACTGAAAATACAAATAGCATCATTTAAGGAATTGATTAACGAAATTGTAATACACCCAGGGGTACCTGGCTGGCTCAGTTGGTGGAGCATGGAACTCTTGATCTCAGGGTCATGAGTTCAAGCTCCACGTTGGGTGTAGAGATCACTTAAATGAATACATAAATAAATAATTTTAAAAAATTAATTCTCGTAATAAAAGAAAATTTTGGCTAGTGGAAAGGTAATTACCCCATTGTAAATTAATACATTGAATCTCTAGGGGCACCTGCTTGCCTTGGTCAGTTAAGCTTTCAAGGTCCGCTCAGATCATGATCTTGCGGTTGTTGAGTCCGAGCCCCGCGTTGGGCTCTGCAGTGACAGCTTGGAGCCTGGAGCCTGCTTCAGATTCTGTGTCTCCCACTCTCTGCCTCTCCCCTGCTCACATTCTGTCTCTCTCTCAAGAATAAATAAACATTTAAAAATGTTTTACTAAAGTTTATAAATTGAGGGCGCCTGGGTGGCTCAGTCGGTTAATCGTCCGACTTCAGCTCAGGTCATGATCTCAGGGTTCGTGGGTTGGAGCCCCGCGTCGGGCTCTGTGCTGACAGCTAGCTCAGAGCCTGGAGCCTGTCTTGGGATTCTGTGTCTCCCTCTCTCTCTGACCCTCCCCTGCTCACACTGTCTCTATCTCTCGCTCAGAAATTTAAAAAAATTTTTTTAAATTTTTTAATAATTTATAAATTGAATTTCTAGTTTATAAATCAGCATTTTGTGAACTTTGATATAGTGATTTAATTTCTGAAATCCTTATCATAATCTCTGTATGGACATGTATGATTAAGGGCCTGATACTTTGACACTCAAGAGTACACTATGAACCTGTGGCAACAACAGGAAGTAGACATACCAATAAGCCTTTTCTAAAACGAATAGCTGGCACCTTCTAACACATCTCAGATACCATATTATTGAATTTGCTGATTTTTTTCACTTTGAATAACTGACAATATTTCCAGTATGAGTTCATGAAACAGAAGCTGTGCCTGTATACAAAAGATTGATTGTCTCTCACACCCAACCCCTCCCATTTCTCATCTGAGCTACAGTAATAGGCCCACGTCCAGTTTCTTTTGCATTCCACCCAATACTGATTAGAATGCCACCTTACTTCCTACTTTCATGCTTACTTACTTCCTACATCCTTACTCCTTGACTTTAACTCATTCACTTGCATACTGTCTTGTTGGCTCAGTTGGCCTACAACTGAGTGCTCCTCAAACGGTGCTCCTCAAACGTTTGTGTGCTTAAGGATAATCTGGAGGCAGATCTTGCTAAAGTGCAAATTCTGATTCAGTAGGTTTGAGGTCAGGGCGGGACCTGAGATTCTGCATTTCCAACAGACTCACAGGTCCTACCCACTGGTCTAAAGTCCATGCTTTGAAAGTGAGGGCCAGAGGAGCAAAGTACAAACTCTTTAGGGTAGTTTTCAGTGCCTTTCACAGTCTTATCTAAATCTCATCACTCATAACCGTGAACTCAGCTGGGGCAATGTCTGTATAGTCTCTGTTGATCTCCAGCACTCAGTATATATATTTTTTCTTTTTTTTAAAATAGGCTCCACCCCCAGCATGGGCTTAAACTTATGACCCTGAGATCAAGTCCTGTGCTGTAGGAACTGAGCCAGCCAGGCACCCCTCCAGCACCTAGTATGGAGCCTGAAACAGGATAGGTGCTCAAAAACTATTTGGTGAATGATTCAAGGAATGAATGAATAAACTGAATAACTACTCCCCCCTCATATACCATACATTCTAAGCCAACTAAATTACTTCCCATTTTCCCGGTACTTTCCCATCTCTGTACATTTGCTCACATTGTTTTCTCTCCTTTCCCAAGATTTGCCCTACTCAAATTCTCTCTCTCCTTAAATGCCCAGTTTAAATGCGAAAATCTCCATGAAGCCTTCCCTGATGTCCCAATATGGAAATAATCTCTCTCATTTTACAAGGCTTCCTCCTACCAGATTTCAAATGCCTTGCAAATAATCATAATAATATTCACATTTTGTTCACATTTGCCATAACCACCATGCCTAGCACAAACGTTAGCCTGTAGCAGAAAATCAATGTTTATTAAATTGAAACAGGAAAATAAAGAATTTTCCAGATCAGCACTATGTATTAGGACTTTTTGCGATGATGGAAATTTCTGTAGTCTGGGCTGTCCGGTATGATACACACAAGTAACTATTGAGCGCTTGAAATGTGGCTAGTGTGACTGAAGAACTGCATTTTTCATTTTAATTAAAATGTAAATATAAATAGCTATATGTGACTAGTGGCTACGTACCGGACAGTAGCTATCTCGACAATTTTAGTTACAACTGTTCCTCACTCAACAGTATTTACTGAGTACCTCCTATGTGCCAGACACAGAATAGGCTAGGGGCTGGTGATACAAAGATGAATAATTCATGGTGCTTGACCTCAAAGAGCTTGCAACCTATTAAGAAAAGATAGGATCAAATAAATCCAATCAAGTGTTATAGGTGCTATTATAGAAGATTGACGAAATAGAGTGTGTGGACAAAGGTGAATGTGGGCATCAGTTAGAAAAGGCTTCATAAGGAAGGTAAGAGTTGAAATTACATAGTGTTCATTAGGCAAACAAAAGATAAAGAGCTTTGCTCTGGGAGGAGTGTGCGCAAAGGCACAGAAAGTCACAACAGAGAGCCCATCTCCTCCTGGAACTACAAATAATTTGTTTGGCTAACAACTAGGAAGTGGAGGGCAGAGAGCTCTATTAAAAGGAGAGCTGGAGAAGTTTATGCTGGAGACGTATGCAGGAGCCTGATCACAGGGGGCCTTTGAATGGCCCTGCTGAAGGAAGAAGCTTGGTACCAAAGGCAACGGGGTGCCATGGACGCAGCATGCTCGGTTTGACACTTTAGAAAGACGTCTCTGGATGATGGACTGGAAAGGGATAGACAGTCTAAGAGCGCAGATGTCTGAGGGCAACCAGCACTGGGGATCCCAAACAGACCAGGTTCAGCACTTGCCTCTAACAAAATCCAAAGGCAGAGTGGCGATGAAACCAGAAAGGAATTTATTTCTTGGTGAGGCCACCACCAAGAAGACAGCGGACTTATGTCTCCAAGGCTGTCCCCAGAGTGCTGAAAATCCTTCCAGGTTCATATAAGGAAACTGTGAGACAAAGGTCTGTGGGTACGTGTAAGTGGGCAGGAAAGGTCAGGTGGATCACTGTCTGGGGGTCAATCACGGGTAGAGGGGGGTCTTGCTGGCGCCAGGGCTGCCCTTATTGCTTGAGGGGGTAATTGCAGTTCAGTTCCCATCACGGGCTGCTTTGCCCACCGAGACTTTTGCCTGAGTTAAGAGATAAGCTGGAAAGAACTTAAATCAATTAGAAAGGTTAAGGTCAAAATGGAGGTAGTTGAAGTCCTCTTTCAAGGTGATGAGGCTTAGACTAAGCAGTGGAAGTAAAAATGTATTCAGGGTTTAGATAGCGCACATGTGCTTTTTGGCCTGAAAGGGAATTACAGTGAATATCTTTGTTTTGTCTTTATTTAATCATCCATTCAACTTTTTTTTTTTTTTTTTTTTGCATATAGAGACATAGCTTTCACTTAATGTCCATATCTCCAGGGAAGCAAAGTAGAAACTTAGTATGAATATCTGGACATGTCAAGGGAAAAACTACCTTCTGCCTTCTACTTCAATCATTTGAGAAATACTAGCCAAAATAACCCATTCCTATCAGCAGCTAATTTTTTCATCACCTCATGCTGGCACTGGTCCTAGTTATTTGTATTAAGTAGTTAAACATGTCATAGGATTTGTTGTGCAGGCAGATAACATTTGCATTATATTTTGAGTGCCAGCATTTAAAAAATAGAGAAGACATCAAGGCACAGGCAAACCTATCAGTTCAGACTTATGGATTATTTTGAAGGTCTTGTTGTGATGCCGGATTCTTCAATGTGTTCCGGAGACATTTATCGGTTTAAACCTGTATACATATTTGGGGCACCTGGGTGGGTCGTTGATTAAGTGACTAACTTCGGCTCAGGTCATGATCTCATGGTTGGTGGGTTCGAGCCCCACATCAGGCCCAGTGCTGACAGTTCAGAACCTGGAGCCTGCTTCAGATTCTGTGTCCCTCTCTCGCTCTGCCCCTCCCCCACTCATGCTCTGTCGCTGTCTCTCCCTCTCAAAAATAAACATTTAAAAAATGAAAAAAATAAACCTATACACATTTGATGATTACATTATTCTTTGTTTTGTTTGTTGCTCTTGTGGAAGTCCTTTGTGGGTATTACTTTTTTTTTTAATTGTTTTTAATGTTTTATTTATTTCTAGGAGAGAGAGAGAGACAGCGTGAGCAGGGGAGGGTCAGAGAGAGAGGGAGTCACAGACCGAAACAGGCTCCAGGCTCTGAGCTGGCAGTCAGCACAGAGCCCAACGCGGGCCCCGAACCCACGAACCGCGAGATCATGACCTAAGCGAAAGTCGGACGCTTAACCGACTAAGCCACCCAGGCGCCCCTACTTTTTATAAAAATAGTTAAGGTTACCATATGAGGGGCATCTGGGTGGCTCAGTCCGTTAAGCGTCTGACTTCAGCCTCAGGTCATGATCTCACGGTTCGTGGCTTCGACCCCCACGTCGGGCTCTGTGCTCACAGCTCAGAGCCTAGAACCTGCTTCAGATTCTGTGTCCCTCTCTCTCTAAGCCTCCCCTGCTCGTGCTCTGTCCCTTTCTTTCTCAAAACTAAATAAATGCTAAAAAAATTCTTTAAAAAGAAATCGTACTGTAAGCAGAAGCATTCTTGTTAGCAGAATAACAGACATACACCCAAAAAAATATTTTTTTGAGTTCTTTTAAATATTTATTGTTGAGAGAGAAAGAGAGAGGGAGGTGGGTGGGGGGAAGCAAAGAGAGAGGGAGAGGCAGAGAATCCCAAGCAGGCTCCACGCTGTCAGTGCAGAGCACAGCTTGGGGCTCAAGCTCATGAACTGTGAGATCATGACCTGAGCCAAAAGCCAAAACCAAGAGTAGGACGCTTAAATGAGTGAGACACCCAGGAGCCCCCCAAAATAATTTTTTTTACCTATTTCCATATATGGCTGAAAGTCATTTGGTTAAAATTAGCATTGCCCAGGACCTCCAATAAGACTTGTCTCTCTTTTTTTTTTAAGACTCTCTTTTATTGGCCTGCATGCAGGCTTATAAAGCTAAGATCATATTGGGGCGCCTTGGTGGCTTAGTCGGTTAAGTGTCCGACTTTCGCTTAGGTCACGATCTCGCGGTTCGTGGGTTCGAGCCCCGCGTCGGGCTCTGTGCTGACTGCCAGCTCAGAGCCTGGAGCCTGTTTCAGAGTCTGTATCTCCCTCTCTCTCTGACCCTCCCTGCTCATGCTGTCTCTCTCTCTCTCTCCTAGAAATAAATAAAACATTAAAAAATTAAAAAAAAAAGTTTAAAAAAAAAGCTAAGATCATATTAATGACTAGGAAGGACACTACCATTAATAACAACAAAGACTATTCCTTGAGTTTAAGTGTGCTTGTTATTACTAACTACCAACATTAAGTAAAATTCAAGCACTAGAACCACTGTAAGCATTTGATGTGTATCACTGGTAGCAAGTTTACTGTTGTTATATGCTGATAGCACTTCTAATGTTAGACACTAGAAATTAATGCTAGTACTGCTTGTGGAAAGATCAAGAGGTGTGAAGAAAAGATGAAGGGAGAATTGCAAAGTGGAAGAAGAAACTTATGAGAGAATACATTTTATCCCCCAAATGTAGACAACTTTGGATTAGATGGTGGACCACACCCTTTTTTTAAACTATAATGGAGGGGCACCTGGGTGGCTCAGTCGGTTAAGCCTCTGACTTCGGCTCAGGTCATGATCTCACAACTTGTGGGTTCGAGCCCCATGTCAGGCTCTGGGGCTCTGTGCTGATAGCTCGGAGCCTGGAGCCTGCTTCGGATTCTGTGTCTCCCTCTCTCTCTGCCCCACCCCCGCTCACACTCTATCTCTCTGTCTCTCGAAAATAAATAAACATTAAAAAATTTTTTAAATAAATAAACGATAATGCGTATTATTGGGACAACTGGCAAAATTTGAATAAGGTCTATTAGATTATATAATAATATCAGTAACAATATTAATTTACTGATTTTGATAGTCATATTGTAGTTATTGAGAGGCTGTCTTCATTCTTTTTTCCTTTTTAAGTAATCTTTACACCCAGTGTGGGGCTCAAGCTCACAACCCCAAGATCAAGAGTTGCATGCTCCACCGACTGAGCCAGCCAGGCGCCGCAGATGTCTTTATTCTTGAGAGATCCACACTGAAGTGTGTAAGGTTAAAAGGGGCATTATGTCAGCAAGTTATACTCAAATGGGTCAGAAAGAAAGGTAAATATGTTCCTTACATACATGTTACATACTATGGTGGTGTGCTAGAGCCTGCTAGCACTGGCTCACAAGAGCTGAGTGTGCACATGCCTTCCCAACTTGAGTTCGCGACTTCACGCTGGGATCTTGAAATCAGACGTGGTGAGAGCATTCACACCATGCAAATGCAAGAGATCAGGGCTATTTCTCTCCCATGGAGAGCCAGTTGTTAAAACGTATTTGCCATGGACTGAAGTCCAAGATAATGTCATGAAATTTTTGTGTGTTATAATTAATAGAATTAATATAATTCTGTTTTGCTTTTAACCTGGGCTGATACATTCAAAGAAACCTAATGACGTTAAATCTCAACAACTATACTACTACTACTACTGTATTTCCATATGCCATCCTCTAATCATCTGAAAATACATTTCAAACATATCTACCCAGGCAAGTAGGTAAATATGTACATTATTCTAGTTTACAGTTATTTTTACCATACACTGTAAACTAAAAGCAATCCTATCTAGCAATAAAAACCAATTTAGTTATACCCTAACACTGCTTGCCTCCCAAGCATCTGAGTTCTTCACAGGACTTTGTGAGGCTTCACACTCTCCATAACATCTTTCTTGAATACTACGTTCCACATTGGTTCCTTCCTTACAGTTCTTAGAGTTGTCTGGAAGATGCAGAGAAGAGTATCTGGACCGACCCCTTCATCTTTCAGAGGAGGAACTGAAGAATCAAGAGATCACTGTCCCCAGTGTAACATAATGTCCAGTGACAGAGCTAGGAGCAACCCCATAGTCCTCGCATTCTCCAGGCCCTAGACTATTCGTCTACATCACCGGGAACACACTTTCCAGACCACTTTTAGATACTGGATCATAGCCTTCTACTTGCTGGCCAAACTTAGTATGCTTACTCATTTTGAGAATAGGGACATCTATCCAGCACCGTGGGTAAGTAAAACTTGGTGCTCAGTAGACATTTGATATATCCATTAGTTTGAAATGCCTTTCACACCGACGTCTTTTTTATTCAAAGACGCTTTTAGATTTATTTACGAAGCCATAAAACCTGACAGATATTTTCTTAGAGCTGTAAATGAAGAGCTGGCTACCAACAATGAGAGTAGATGACTTGTTTCACAGAGGGCGGGACATCCAAATGTCTAGGTGCCAAATCATAAAATGAGATCAGCTTTGGAATCTCTACTGAGGTTTTATTCTTTCAGATTTAAATATGGCTTATAGAACACTTTGAGAATCCATTTAAAGTCACTTCACAAGGCAAAACATGACAGCCATTTAGATAGTCTTAAAAGAGAAGTATATCAATTACTGACACAAGAAAATGCAAAAAATAATGGCTATCATAAGTTGTTGGGGGTGAAAAAAGGAAGTTATCCCTACTTTTAAAAAATAACACTTCCCTACAATCTTCAGGATGAGAAAATGATAAAATTTGAATGACTTTTCAAAGGGACTACCAGATGAAACTTAATGAGGTTAGCAGTCTGAGATCCCAATTGTCAGAGACATTTCAACTGGGGTCTTTATTCCTTTATGAGTTGTCGAAACATTCTTAAGGTTTACAGCCTACCATCCAGCAAGTTAAGACCAATATAACACCCACTCGACCAATTCAGTCTCTTCCCAAGAAGAAATAACAAAATGGAGTTCGAAAAGACATTCATTAGTTACAACGGTTGTGACACAGCCCTCAAAAACCTTTGAAGTTATAATGACCTTTTAAGTACAATGATCAATCACTATTAGCATGAAAAAAATCGGATTTTATGCAAGGCATAAGAAATGGCATGCTCTTTGATTAGAGGTCAGGTTCTACATTTCAGTTTGCAGATCGCAGCGTGTGCAAATTAAAAGGAAATCAAAAAGACAATAACACCCGTATTTGCTGTCATGACATCATCACTTCAACCAAACTGTGATTTTGATGCTCGAGAAGGTAGCTGCAAATGGTTAGAAAGTCACAAACACTACTGGTTTTTTACTATAGACATGTATTTTACTCGTGTAATTAAAACACACTGTTATATTAGTTTCAGGTGTACAATATGACTATTGATTTTGAAGACATTGAAATGGATGAGACATAGTTCCTTTGCCTGTGAAAAAGAAATCAAAGCCATATTTTCTAAAAATGTACCTTTCTTTTTAAAATTTTTTTGATGTTTATTTTATTTTTTGTGTGAGAGAGAGAGCATGAGTGGGGGAGGGGCAAAGAGAGAGAGGGACACAGAATCCAAGGCAGGCTCCAGGCTCTGAGCTGTCAGCACAGAGCCCGATGCGGGGCTTGAACTAAGGAGCTTGAACTCACGAACCGCGGAGGTCATGACCTGAGCCGAAATCAGCGCTTAACCAACTGAGCCACGCAGGCTGCCAGAAGAGTTCTTGATCTTGGGGTCATGAGTCTGAGCCCCATGTTGGGTGCAGAGTTTACTAAAAAGATGAAAACTTTAAAAAAAAAGATGAAGAACTCTAGAGAAATTCTTGTATACACATGCACATATATAACATCTACAAGGAAGCTCATTGCAGCACTTTTTCTAAGGGAACCAACCTACATGTGTATCACAGAAGAGGAGATCTATTGCAGCATGTTCATATGACAGAATACTTTGTAGTAGGGAAAATGAACTAATGCTACATGAATCAACATGGATGAATCTGAAAATTGTTATATAAAAAAAAAAAAAGCAAGGTGCAGAGCAATGGCTTAGTTTATTATGTTCTAAGTGTTTACATGTATCAACTCATTTAATCCTTAAAACAGGTTTGACGGGCACCTGGGTGGCTCAGTCGGTTAAGCTTCCGACTTCGGCTCAGGTCATGATCTCACGATTTGTGGGTTCAAGCCCACTTCAGGCTCTGTACTGCCAGCTGGGAGCCTAGAGCCTGTTTCAACTTCTGTGTCTCCCTGTCTCTCTGCCCCTCCCCTGGTCACACTCTGTCTCTCTCTCCCTTTCTCAAAAATAAACAAACATTAAAAATAATTTAAAAAAATTTTTTTAAAGTATTTTATTTATTTTTGAGAGAGAGAGAGAGAGAGACAGCATGAGCAGGGGGGCAGTCAGAGAGAGAGAGACACAGAATCTGAAGCAGGCTCCAGGCTCCAAGCTAGCTGTCAGCGCAGAGCCCGATGCAGGGCTCGAACCCACAAACCGTGAGATCATGACCTGAGCTGAGGTCGGACGTTTAACCGACTGAGCCACCCAGGCGCCCCTTAAAAATAATTTTTTAATGACCAGGCTTGCAAAAATGTTTGATTCTATTTGGGTAATAGGGCATTTTGTTTGTGTAACAACTAATACAACATTTTTAATTTAAAGGTCAAACCATTGGTTTGGAATGAGGCAGAGAAGAGAGACTATTCTATTTTCCTGTTTATAGGCGATCAAGTAGTTACACAAGGCCTCCCAAAATCTAAGACATAGTAGCCTTTACTTCCTTTGGTGGAAAGGAGGTTTCTACTTCTGTTGACAAGAGAAACAGTTTTATGGCTATGTTCCCCTTTTAAGTAAAATAGAAAATCCCCCAAATATATTCCATATCAGTATATCTTTCCCTAGAAGTAGTCAAGAGAGCTCAGGATTATATAAATATTCATGTAAATTCCCCCTTTTAATTTTTTTCTGCCTCCCTCTTACTTACATATTTCCAAGCACATTTTTCTTGTCCAGCAGAATTATCCCCATCTTTTAACCTGGGAGTGAGAGGAATTTTCCACTGCAAATCTTGCTGTCCAACTACTGCGCCTGCTAATTGTGTTTCTGAAGCACTGATTCTCAGTGATTTCCAAAGCAGTATTCACTCCACACTCTGGGGGGTCAACTTTTGGCACATCCTCAAATCTCGAAAGTAACATGAAGTTAATTACCATGTTCATGAGACATTTGTTGCCTCCTCTCTCTTTCTGCATGTGTGGGAGCTCACCCCTTTGGTGCAGAAGATCTGAGAAAAGAAGATGAGAAGGAAAAATCAAAAATGATACCTTTCATTTCTGTGTCCTAACAAGGAGCTCTAAGTACTTTTCTTTTATAATGCGGCATTTGCCTTTGCAATTTCCCTGCGAATTGTGTATGTGGGAGCTAAGGAGAAAGACTGAGGCAATCATTTAACCTTTCAGTTTCTTGATCTGTGAACTGGGAATAAAAAGACAGGCTTGACACACTTTGATTCTTTGAAGATAAAGTTAATAAATATAATACATGAATCCATTCTCCTTTCAGAAAAATCAGAACATTAAAAAGGATAAGGCTAAAATCTCTGTATTAGGGTTCTCCAGAGAAACAGAATCTACAGGATATCTGTATATTTATATCCACATCTATAACTATGTATGTGTATGTGTGGAGAGATACATAGATACATAGGTAGGGAGAGAGACTGACTGATCATTAAGGATTAGCTCAGCACACGGTGCCAGGGTGGCTCAGTCTGTGGAGCATCCGACTTCAGCTCAAGTCATAATCTCGTGGTTTGTGAGTTCGAGCCCTACATGGGGCTCTGTGCTGTTAGTGCAGAGCCCACTTCAGATCCTCTGCCCCCCTCCACTGCCCCTCCTCCACTTGCACTCTCTCACTCTCAGAAATAAACATCAAAAAACATTTTGTTTAAAAATAAATAAGTGGGGACGCCTGGGTGGCTCAGTCGGTTAAGCTCTGACCAGCTCAGGTCATGATCTCACGGTTCGAGGGTTTGAGCCCTGCGTTGGGCAATGTGCTGCCAGCTCGGAGCCTGGAGCCTGCTTCGGATTCTGTGTCTCCCTCTCTCTCTGCTCCTCCCCTGCTCATGCTCTGTCTCTCTCTGTTTCTCAATAATAAACATTTAAAAAAAATTTTTTTTAATGTTTTATTTATTTCTAGGAGAGAGAGAGAGAGAGACAGCGTGAGCAGGGGAGGGTCAGAGAGAGAGGGAGACACAGACTGAAACAGGCTCCAGGCTCTGAGCTGGCAGTCAGCACAGAGCCCGACGCGGGGCTCGAACCCACGAACCGCGAGATCATGACCTAAACGAAAGTCGGACGCTTAACCGACTAAGCCACCCAGGTGCCCCACATTTAAAAATTTTTTAAAATAAAAATAAATTAGTAAATAAATACTTCGCTCAGCACAATTATGGCTGAGAAGTCCCAAGATCTGTAGTCAGCATGCTCGAGTCTCGGGAGAGCTGACATCCTCAAGACCCAAGAAGAGCAGCTTAAGCATGAAGAAGGGTCAGCCGTTTTGTTCTTGTCAGGCCTTCAACTGATTGGATGAGGCCCACCCACACTAGGGAAGGCAAACTGCTGTTTTTTTTAGTTTGATGAGCATTCTTCCAAATAAATCTTTTCTTTTTTTTAAATGTTTATTTTGAGAGAGAGAGAGCACGAGCAGGAGAGGAGAGAGGCAGAGAGAGAGGGAGAGAGAGAGAGGATCCTAAGCTGTCTCGTGCTGTCAACATAGAGTCGGATGCAAGGCTCCAGCTCACAAACTGTGAGATCATGACCTGAGCCTAAATCAAGGGTCAGATGTGTAACCAACTGAGCCACCCAGGTGCCTCCTTCCAGATACATCTTTTAAATACTTTTACCTAAATAGGTATACAAAAATAAATAGTTTTGTACTGTAGTATGTTGCATAAAAGATATCATGCCATATCATTTTGTGACTTGTGGTTTTCATTCAACATTATGTTTTTGAGATTTATACCTGTTGATACATGCACTAATTTGTGACTTTTAACTACTGTATAGTGTTCCATTGAATGAATCAGCTACATTTTATTTAGTCATTCTTTTCACGATTTTTAAAATGTTTATTTTTGAGAGAGAGAGACAGACAGAATGTGAGTGGGGGAGGGACAGAGAAAGGGGGAGACACAGAATCCGAAGCAGGCTCCAGGCTCTGAACTGTCAATACAGAGCTCGACACAGGGCTCGAAACCAAGAAACGAAAGATCATGACCTGAGCTGAAATTGGACGCTTAACTGACTGAGCCACCCAGGCGCCCCTTATTTAATCATTCTTGTATTGATGGAGACTGAGATTGTTTCCTATTTGTAACTATTAATGACAGTTCTTTTTTAAAAAAAATTTTTTTAATGTTTATTTATTTTCTGAGAGGGAGACACAGAATCCGAAGCAGGCTCCAGGCTCTGAGCTGTTAGTACAGAGCCCGACGCGGGGCTCAAACTCACGAATCGAGAGAGCATGACCTGAGCTGAGGTGGGAGGCACAACCGAGTGAGCCCCCAGGTGCCCCTATTAGCAAGAGTTGTATAGTAGATACCTTTGTGCACACGTGGGGATGTTCCTCTACCCAGAAGTGCAATGTATATAATTCTTTCAAGGGGAAAGGACTAGTTTGATGAAAACTGGTTCCAAAGTTTTAAGCTAGTCTTTTTGGTTTGTGTGTCACCTTGTCAACAGTTGTGTTTTGACAGAGATACTTGAGATAGAGATACTGTGGCAGGAAGTCAGCTCTTCATCCAAGACGGGCTTTGCAGAGTGGCTATCCTTGGGAGGAAATCACCGTAATTCAGAGTCCAGAACTCACTTCTGCACACGCAGGGACTACAATTGGTTGGTGCGCCCATTGAGATACCCTGTTTTCAGTACCCGGGTACTACTGAAGCCGCTTCAGGTATGAGAAGGTAAATTCTTCTTGTTTCCAAATTACTTCATATGCTTTTTACACGAATGTCTTCTCAAACCCTTTAGGACCGCACTAGATTATTTATGCCTTCTGATGCCTATGACTTTTAAATTTCATTATCACTCATAAGTATGAAGTTTGAATTTTCAGAGCTCACAAATGAAATGCTGATTGACTTTATTGTATTTTTTTATCTTTATTTTTGAGAGAGAGAGAGTGTGAGCAAGGGAGGTGTGGAGAGAAGGGGGGACAGAGGATCGGAAGTGGGCTCTGTGCTGACAATGGTGAGCCCGATTTGGGGCTCAAACTCACAAAGAACCATGAGATCATGTCCTGAGCCCAAGCTGGATGCTCAACTGAGCCACCTAGGCACCTCTAATTTTATTGGTTTTCAGGCCTGTATACAGGTGAACAAAATCCCTCATTTGCTTTTTTTTAATGTTTATTTATTTTTGCGAAAGTGACAGAGCATGAGTAGGGGAGAGGCAGAGAGAGAGGGAGACACAGAATCCAAAGCAGGCTCCAGGCTCTGAGCTGTCAGCACAGAGCCCTACGTGGGGCTTGAACTCATGAACTGCGAGATCATGACCTGAGCCGAAGTCAGACCCTTAACTGACTGAGCCACCCAGGTGCCCCCCCCCTCATTTTGTAACTAGGTACCATTATTCCTATTTTCCAGATATAGAAGCTGAGGCTCAGAGAGGTTAAGGGAACTTGCTCTAGGTCACAAAGCTCTGAAATTGTCAAGCCAGGGTTCAGTCCAGGGTCTCGTTGTTTCCGAGTCCTGTGCTTTTTCCATAGTACACTGCAGCTTTTCATGGCATTTTCTCTTCTCTATTCCTAACTCACTTCGTCCATATGTATGAAATTGCTCTGAGACGTATGAAGTGAGTAATAAGTACAACTACCATTTATCAACAACCTATTCTACATCAGGCACTGGGCTAGGCATGGTACCTTATCTGTACATCTCATAACATCCCTCTAAGATAGATATTATCATCCCCAAATTACAGATGGGAAAACTGAGGTTCAGAGAATTTAAGTGACTTGCCCAGGGAGCGTCAGGGCCTGGATTCAAACTCAGGCTTATTTTGATGCAAAATATATGTGTTTTCCTCAACTAAGCCACCTTCCAGTGTGTCATTTCATTATATTTCTAGGTATCATGAGTATCTTCATTCGAGTCAAACATATCTTTTTTGGGCAGCCTTTGTGACACTCTTTGGATTCCCTTAATAGGGGGCTTCATTTCATTTCTTACCTTAATGGGGAGGAGTTGAAGGAAGAATTAAATTCTTGCTGCTATCTAGTGCCTTCTTCATTCCACTGTTGTATATTTTCTCTTAATAAAATGATTTTGCTTGCATTTTTTAAACTGATGGCAGAACATCAGTACACAGAAAATTTATCACCTATGAGCAGTCCTCTGTTCTTTTCCTTAATATAATTTGGGTCTTTATCAAAGTATGTGTCTCGTTCGGTAGGCATTTTTATCTTTAAACAATGTCTAAAACAACAGAAAGGAAGAGGCATTCATAAATTTCAGGAGTCATTTGTTCATTCATTTGTCCATCCATCCATTCAATGCACATTTATAGAGTGCCTATTATGTGAGAGGCATTATGTTAGGTTCTGAGGATAAAAAGATGAATGCGACATAATTTTTGTTCTTGAGAGACTCGCAGTAGATGGCGGGGGGGGGGGGACCTACAGGCAAACTGACAGTTACAATACAGTGGGATGTGTGCTGTGCCTGAGCAGGAAAGTAGTGCAGTGGTTCCCATATAGGCCCTCGAGCCAGACGCTTGGGTTCAAATCCCAACTCTGTCATGTACAAGCTGCTATGGTAAGAATAGCCTTCATGCAGTAGGTATGAGAATTGAGTTATTCGTATGAGTGATCAATAAGTATTATTATGATGATAGCAATACGAGCTAGGTGCTATCACAACCCAGAGGAGGGGCCCCAAATACAGAATGACAGGGGGGTAGAGGTCAGGGAAGTATTCCTAGAGATTGAGTCTTGAAAGAAAACTGGGGTTACCCAAGAGAAGGGGCCATATTTTTGACACAGAGTCAAGCATGGGCAAAGGCACTAGGACATAAGGAGGCATGGAATGAATTGAGAAGCAACAAGAAGTTTGGGCTGCTGATATCTAAAGGGTAAGGGCCGGGGGGGGTGCCGCAGAGGGAGACTGGACAGGGGCCAAATCATGGAGGGCCCTTGTCATCAGCGCAGAAGACTGAACTCTATCTTGAGAGTGATAGAAATCCATGAAGGCTTATGATAAGGAGGTTAGCATAGCGCTTGGTGGAAGTGTGGAGGGTGGACAGTGGGGGAAGACTAGTATCACGGAAACTTGTTAACAGGCTGTGACAATAGATCAGAGGAGAAATCAGGACGCCGAGCCTGGGCTAATGGTATGGTGGTGTAGATGGGGGTATGGGCCAGTCAAGAGCTATTTAAGAATTGTGATAAGTAGCACTTGGAGGCCACTAGGAGGTAGTGGAAGATGTGAGGTAGGTGGAAGATGTGAGGTAGGTAGAAGATGTGAGTCCCCACTTCTGCCATTCACTAGGAAAGGAAATATAGGAGAAGCCGTTTGGGGAGAGATGTTTTTGACTTTGGTTCTGAGTGCTTGCAAGAGAAAGTCTCAATTCCTTAGCATGGCATTCAAGGGCCTCCATGACCTGGCCCTAAATTATATTTCCAACTGCATTTTGTCAGTATAGCTTTCCCCAAATCCGATTACCAAAAACTATTCTTTCAGACTGTTTTCCTAATCCCCTGCCTCCTTCAAGTGGGTCAGGACCATGCCAGAGTATATAGTAAGGGCAACAGACATAGATACAAGAGGGGCGCCTGCGTGGCTCAGTCGGTTAAGTGTCTGACTTCGTCTCAGGTCGTGATCTCACAGCTTGTGGGTTTGAGCCCCGTGTCGGGCTCTGTACTGATAGCTCAGAGCCTGAAGCCTGCTTCACATTCTGTCTCCCTCTCTCTCAGTCCCTCCCTCTCTCCCCCTCCCCTGCTCATTCTCTCTCTCAAAAATAAATAAATATTTAAATATATATATATAACAAATAAATGTTAAAAAAAAAAAAGCCATGGACACAAGAATGAGATCACGTCCATGAGATAATGTGATGGTTCTCTCCCTCACCCTTTCTCTCTCTCATTCTCTGTCAATGTGTGTGTGTGCCACAAATAATGGACAAAGGGGTGACATTTCAGCTGTATGATTATTAAAAACGGCTCCCCATGAATGATGCCTCCCCTTGTTTCCGGTCCCTTTGCAATGTGATTCTGTAGCTCTTCCTGTCAAGAGGTGCACTCTATTTCCCCTCCCCTTGAATCCGGGCTGACTGTGGAGCTTGCTTTGACCAACAAAATGCAGCAGAAATGACATTCTGGGATTTCCGACCCTAGGCAGGTCTTAAGAGAACTAGCAGTGTCTGCTTCTGCTCTTGGAACCCAGTTGCCATGGCAAAAAGTCTAGGCTATTCTTCTGGGAGGGGGCTGTGTGGAAAGAGAGGCCCCGGAGGACGAGAGACCACATGACCGTGTCCCAGCTGAGCCCGGCCCCCGATGACCCACCAGCTGACTGCAGGCACCCGAGGGAACCCAGGCAAGACCAGCAGACCTGCCCAGCTAACCCACAGATTCGGGAAATAATAAATCAAGTTGTTTAAAGCCACTCGGTTTGGGGCGAGTTTGTTAGGCAGCAATAGGTAAATGAGAGGGACTTGGCAATAGAAAGGTGAGTAGGAATTCTTTAGGAAGATAATGGAGGAAAGAACTTTCCACGCAGAGTGCATATTATGAACAAAGGCATGGAGGACTGAAAGGACACAGCCTATCTCAGGAAGGGCAAATGGTATTTTGTGGTTTTAAAAAAAAGGGAGGTGTGGGGCGCCTGGGTGGCTTAGTCGGTTAAGCGTCCGACTTTCGCTTGGGTCATGATCTCGCGGTTCGTGGGTTCGAGCCCTGCATCGGGCTCTGTGCTGACTGCCAGCTCAGAGCCTGGAGTCTGTTTCAGTCTGTGACTCCCTCTCTCTCTGACCCTCCCCTGCTCACGCTGTCTCTCTCTCTCTCTCCTAGAAATAAATAAAACATTAAAAAAAAAAAAAAAAAAAAGGGAGGTGCATCTGGGTGGCTCAGTCGGTTGAGGTCTGACTTAGACTCAGGTCATGATCTCACAGTTTGTGGGTTCGAGCCCTGCACCAGATTCCAAGCCCCGCACCAGCTTTGCTGCTGTCAGTGCAGAGCCTGCTTCAGATCTTCTGTCCCTCCCCGCCCTCCACAGCTTCCCCCCCCCACTAGTGCTCTCTGAAAAATAAATCAGTGTTAAAAAATAAAAAACAGAAGGTGCACGGCAGGGAGTAGGTGATGGAAAGGTTGACGCTGAATCTAAGTCTAAAGGGAAAGGTGTTGTTACCAGCTGTAATTTACTGCTGAACTATGACTACATCACATCTTAGAATGCCATACAGAAATCGTGTTTCTCCAGTATTATTTCTTGTTGCTTGGTGAACCGTTTTCTCCCAAACTTCCTCAAAGAAATGATCAGGTCACCATCTAGTTTCCTTCAATGCCTTCATGTAAAGATTACTAAGAAGCATGACCCAAATTTAGCTGGTGGCCAGTGGGTAGGTTAATGTTGCCTTTCATATTCCTTTCTTTCTTTCCTTCTTTCTTCTTTCTTTCTTCTTTCTTTCAGTAGGCTCCACACTCGACATGGGGCTCAAACTCAGAACCCCAAGATCAAGAGTTGCATGCTCCACCAACTGAGCCAACCAGGCGTCCCTCTTTTTTTTTAATTTTAATTTTAATTTATTTTTAAAGTAATTTCTACACCCAACTTGGGCCTCGAACTCACAATCCTGAAATCAGAGTCTCATGCTCCACTAACTGAACCGGCCAGACACCTCCCACTTTCATTTTTCTTAAGTCTTCTTTGCTGTTCATTTATTAAAGAAGCAACCATTTATTGAATTCCTAGCATATCTCAGACACTTGGGATTCAGAAAAAGTAAGCCACAGTTTTTACCTTCTAGAAGTTGACAATCGGTCTGGTGAAATTGATACGCAGTAGGAAATCATGATCCAGCGTGCTTAGCCCCAGAAAGGAAGACGAGGCTTCCATATAATAATTATTATCTAGGAGCGCCTGGGTAGCTCAGTCGTTTAAGCGTCTGATTCTTCTTTTCAGGTCAGGTCATGATCTCACAGTTCCTGGATTTGAGCCTCACATCGGGCTCTGCATTGATGGTGCAGAGCCTACTCGGGATTCTCTCTTTCTCCCTCTCTCTTTGCCCCTTCCCCACTCACTGTACGTGCGCTCTCTCTCTCTCGTTCTTTCTCTCTCTCAAAATAAATAAACTTAAAAAAATAATAATTATTATCTAAGACAATATTGTATTTACAGAAAGAATTACCATCAAGACCCTTTATTTGTTTCTGAAATAATAAACTGTAAGCTTTTAAGCAGCCATGCAACTGTGATTGGCTTGATGCCCTGAGCTTTGGTTAGAGACCACCTGGAAATCTTGAATGTCAATGTAAACTTTGCTCCAAAAAAGCTAAATTACATATAGTCAGACTCCCTTTTCAGTTCCTATGTAATACTTTTCTGAAGTCCTCATTTTTTAAATTCCTATTAATTATTTTCTTTTCATTTCCTTCTTACAGCCTAGCACTGGTTCTATGTTTTATACATTTTTCATTCATGTATAATTTCTCAGCCATTCGGAGGTCTTGGAATCAGTTCTGGGCTAATACTTGCAGCCACTCCATCAGTTTTCATTGCTTCTTTTTCCCATTTTGGCTTTTAGTCATTACTTCTTTCAGTTCCCTTCACCCAGTCTTTCTTCTGGCTCACGAGAAATTACTGTAGAGCCCTTTGATTCTTTTATAGTGTACCTAGCTGCCAGTTCCATTTTGCCTGCGTGTCTTTGAAAACCTCTAGAAGAGTAGCATCTCCTTCTGTCACCATGTTTTCCCCAACATGGTGATCTTAATCCTGTGTCTGCTAAGTCATGAGGTCTCTCCTATTCCACACTGGCACGGAGATCCCTAACTCAGCATCCAGGAAATTATTTTCCTCCTTGCTTGGATGATATCCTTAAAGTCTTTCTGAGGATGGAAAATATCATCCTCTTGAGCCTTCCGGATGTTGTTTGAAAGAATACTATAATTTGCCAGGAATATGTATCTGCACAGTAGTTGAACTTTCAGTACATGCGTTATCTATTATTGGTCAGCCACACCTGGTTTTGCATATTACACCAATAGGATACGAGGCAGAGATTTGACTTTGACCCAGAATTCTTTTCAGTTCTATATCAAGGCATCTGTTAGTTTGATTCTACTGAAGTACCTCATTATTGACTTGCACAGAATAATTTAATTGAAGAAGTTTTTAATACTTAAACAGATGGGCTGAGCCGGTTTTTCCTCTTTTATTCCCTCAATATAATAATTATCTAACAGAGTGAATCAACTAGTCTTTCTCACTTTGGTTCTATCTATTGTTACCTCTTTGGTTCAAATATATACTCGTTTATTTATTTAATTTGAGAGAGAGCGCGTCAGTGGGGGGAGGAGCAGAGAGAGGAGAGAGAGAATCCCAAGCAGAATCTGCGCTTTCAGCCCAGAGTCCCACTCGGGGCTCAGTCCCATGAATGGAGAGATCATGACCTGAGTCGAAACCGAGTCAAACACTCAACTGACTGAGCCACCCAAGTGTCCCTCAAATATATATTTAAAGCCTAGACTTAATATTTCTTCATTTGCAAAAAGAAGCCTGTATCTACATTTGCCATCACTTGATAGTCTTAGTGTGAAGATGTAAACTTTTTAAGATTTATTCATTTCTCAAAACAAATCTGAACCATTTTACAGTGATAGCACCTGGGTTAAGGTAAATTTCTGCTTAAATATCAGTATGATTTCCTTATCCTTATTTATAAAAATACAGTAAAGTCTTGGATTGCAAGTAACCTGTTCTGTGAGTATTCCACAAGATGAGCAAACATTTCTAATAAATTTAACTTGATAAACGAGCCACGTCTCACAATATGGGTAGTGCGTGATGCCGAATGTCACATGATTACAACTGAGCTCATGAAATTCATTCTGATATACAAGTGCTTTGGATTACAAGCATATTTCCAAAATGAACTATGGCTTGCAAACCAAGGTTTTACTGTAGTTGTAAACAAGTAATACACATTGTCTGGGGTCCCCCAGTGGTAATGTTGGGTGGTTGTTGAGTGCAAGGGTCAGGAAAGAATTCTTGAGACACTGTATGGTGCAACTTAGTAATTTTATTTGAGTAGCACAGAGACGGGACCCTTGGGCAGAAAGTGCTGCACTTTTACTGTATGAAGCTGGTGATTATATGCTTAGTGCTCAAGGAGGAGGGGACGTGCAGGGAGTATTAGATCATAAATGTCTTCGTCGAATTTCTACTTGTAAAACTACTTTCGTAAGATTTCTCTGGTGCTTATCATTCATTTTGATATCAATCATCGGTGACATATACAGTGACTTAAATGAAACCCTTTACGAATGTAGCAAGTAGCATGTATTTGATCCTTATTGGAACTCTGCTGGCTATAGGTCAGCCTTCTGGGCTAAAGGTGAACATTTTTCTGCTTTCATCCCTCATCAGTAACATCTCGCAAAAATATAGTATTACTGGGGAGGAAGAAATTGGCTCTTTCCTTCAGGGTCCTTCTGGCTGGACCAAAAATCACATTGACGTGGGACGGATTGACAGGAGAACATTGAATTTAGTCTTATATACTTGGGGAGCCCACGCAGGCACGGAATTTCAAACACAGGCAAAATGAGGCTCAAATGACATCCTGAGCTAAGGAGAGGGCTGGGTGTGCAAGTGAGAGGATGACCGTTAGCAGGAAGGTGAGAAGAAATGTCTGGAAACCAAAGGCTGCCCTGTCATACAGGAAAGCATCTTAGGTTAAGAAGAGTCTCTGTTAATAGCTCCCTTCCTGGTACAGCTAGTAGGCAGTGAAGGGGAGGTAAAGAGCTTTTCCTGGATCTGTTGAGTTTTTATATTGCTTTTAACTCAAAATAATCTTCACACCAAAGTGGCCATATTGGGGCAGCCTGCCGTTGGCCCCCACAGTATTATAGCACAACCAGAAGATCGACATCGATATAATTCACTGGTCTTCTTCAGATTTCCCCCGTTTTAATTGTACATGTGTGTGTGTGTGTGTATGCGCACACGCATGTGCGCATGTGCATGTGTGTTTTAACTTATATACAATTTTGGAGTGCCTGGTTGGCTCAGTCAGAGGAGCATGCGACTCAGGGTCATGAGTTCGAGTACCACGTTAGATGTAGAGATTACTGAAATAAATAAAACTTAAAAAATGAAAGACAGAACAGTTCCAACACCAGAAGGATTCCTCCAGTTATGCTTTAGTAGCCATACCCATCTCCCTCTGCCCTCCTCTCCCCAAGCCTTGGCCACTACTAAGCTGTCCTCCATTGCTTAAATTTTGTCATTTCAAAAATGTTATATAGATAGTTTTCAAAAGTTTTGGGGTCACTTGGTAACTCACTTAGTTAAGCAACTGACTTAATTTTTTTTAATGTTTACTTATTTTTGAGAGAGAGAGAGAGTGAGCAGGGGAGGGTCAGAGAGAGAGGGAGATACAGAATCTGAAGCAGGCTCCAGGCTCTGAACTAGCTGTCTGCACAGAGCCCAATGCGGGGCTGGAACCCACGAATCGTGAGATCATGGCCTGAGCTGAAGTTGGACACTCAGCCAACTGAGCCACCCAGAGGCCCTAAGCACCTGACTCTTGATTTCGGCTCAAGTCATGGTCTCCTGGTTTGTGAGATTGATCCCCATGTTGGGTTGTATGCTGAAGCACAGACACTGGGATTCTTTCTCTTCTCCTTCTCTCTCTGCCTCTCTCCTGCTTGTGCGCGCTCTCTCTCTCTTTCTCTCTCTCTCATCCAAGTACTAACCCGGCCCGACCCTGCTTAGCTTTGGAGATCAGATGAGATTGGGGGCGTTCAGGGTGGTATGGCCATAGTCTCTCTCTCTCTCTCTCTCTCTCAAAATAAATATTTAAAATTTTAAACAACAAAAAAGGTTTTCTGCACTTAGAGTGAGAAACATATGCAGTGCTGTAGCATTTCGTAAAAGCCAAGCCCTCTTGGTGTTTTTTACTCCATTCAGAGGAAAATATTTCCTCCCAGCAAAGTAAAAGTAAAACCGACCCGCTCTTTTGGATAAGGTAGCCCGATAAAGTTCTTGTTTTGCGATGGTAACCGAAACCGCTCAGCACTGGGCACCGCTGCGAGCAGTGATTTCTAGGCAAGGGAACTCTGGCCCCTGTAGTGTGGACAGAGCTTTAGGGTTCAAGAGAATGAAAGAAAGTGTTTGCCTGGGACTCATGTCGAAATTGTCACACATATTGCCCAAGCAGGTGAAGACACTCCTATCAAGCATGACATTCCAAGGGCTTAGAGATAACCTCTCAGAAGCCAAGAACAAAGGTCAGACCTCTCTTGGGGCAAGGTTAAATTCTTCAGTACATAGTAAAATCAATTGCAAGATTTTACAAGATTATTTGAAGCGTTTAAACCTTTTAAAACTATCCGTTGCATTTTTTTACTTACTTTAAAAATCGGGGCGCCTGGGTGGCTGTCGGCTAAGCGACCGACTTCGGATCAGGTCATGATCTCAGGGTTCGGGATGGCAAGCCCCGTGTTGGGCTCTGTGCTGACAGCTCGGAGCCTGGAGCCTGTTTCAGATTCTGTTTCCCTCTCTATCTGACCCTCCCCTGCTCATGCTCTGTCTCTGTCTCTCTCTCTCAAAAATAAACATTAAAAAAATAAAATAAAATAAAATAAAATCATAACATATTTTTTACTTCAGTTATAGCCAATAAAAATAAAGCTAATATTGAAGTTTTGCTGGGAAGGAAACAGAAGAGTCATCTGATATCCTTACATATCTTGCATTTTAACATTATTACTGCCAACAGATCTTATTTTCTTCTTTAAAATGGGGAAATGCTGGGGCGTCTGGGTGGCTCAGTCAGTTGAACATCCGACTCTTGATTTCCGCTCAAGTCATGATCTCACAGTTTGTGGGCTCGAGCCCGCGCTGACAGCGGGAAGCCTGCTTCGGATTCTCTCTCACCCTCCCTCTCTGCTCCTCCCTCATTCTCTCTCTCTCTCTCTCTCAAAACAAGCATTTAAAAATATATTAAAATGGAGAAATGCCACAGATAGAAGGAAATTAATGAGACAACTATATGCAATGTGGGATCCTGGACGGGACCCAGGAACAAAATGAATACTTAGGGGTGAAACTGGTGAAATTTCAGTAAGGTCAGTCATTTAGTGTTAAGTATTACTCTTATGGTATATGCCAACGCTAATTGCCTGGCTTACGTTATTGTTATAATTCTGTGAGTTCTTACTAATGTTACGGAACCTGGTCTGGATCACCGGGCGGAGGAAGCAAGCGGCACTCGGAGATCTTGGAAGGCCCGAGGTTTATTTCACACCGGCGGGCTCAGAGATCACTCCCCGAAGGTCTGTGTCGGAGCACAAGCGTGCGGGACCAATGTATAGTCGGTGCTTCCAAATTCCGCATTAGTAGTCATTTAGCGCAGGCAGCAAGCAGGCTGGGAAGAAGGACCCGGAAGGGGGGGTCTTTGGTGGGTGACTGAAATTTCCCTATCAGTCCTGTCGGCCACCTTATAACAGATTTTTCCCTATCACTCTTAAGGAAAGCTGAGTGAAGGATCAATGTGAAAATCCCGTATTATTCTTTCAACTTTTCTGTAATTCTAAAATCATTTCAAAATAGAAAGTTAGGGGCACCTGGATGGCTCAGTCAGTTAAGCGTCCGACTTCGGCTCAGGTCATGATCTCACTGATGGTGGGTTAGAGCCCTGTATCAGGTTCTGTGCTCACAGCTCAGAGCCTGGAGCCTGTTTCTGATTCTGTGTCTCCCTCTCTCTGCCCCTCCCCAACTCGTGCTTTGTCTCTCTCTGTCTCAAAAATAAATAAACTATAAAAAATTAAAAAAAACAAAATAGAAAGTTAAAGAAATTGTCACACATATTGACAGAATTCAAACTGAGCTCAAGAAAAGTCTGATTTACACTCATAGTCTCATATTCTGTTTTATATTCCATCCTTAGAACCAAACGCTCAGAAAAAGTGTGCTTTCCTTTGAACATAAAGGTGTCACTGTGGATCCAAGGTCATAAGGTGTCACTGTGGACCCAACGTTACAAGCTTGACGTTGTTTTTCCTGTGATGGGGAAGGATATCACATTTTCTTGCTTCCCTCTCTCAAATGGCAAAAGGAGTTTGTGGAAGGTAGCCCAGGTCAGGGATCGATGGTTCTCAATTAGCTTTGTTTTTCTAGCTTTTCCCTTACTATCCAGAAGGATTCTGATGTGGTCACAACATCTTGCTGGCACCTCCCCTCTCGTTTTCTGCTTGGCCGATCCCAGCAGAATCCCAGCAGATTCCACCCCCAATTCAACAACTCAACATTTGGGTTTTTAGCATCTCTTTTCTTCTCCTGCTGTGGAGTCAACTAAAGAATTGCACCTGCTGTGTGCTTCCCCACTGGCCGATTAAAATGGGGGAGGGGGAGGAGGGAAGGAATGAGAACAGCAAAGAAGAAATTACCAAGTATTAAGCAAAGCAAAGAAGGGTCTCCTGTTAGGTTTCGGTGAAGCCATTGAGATGATCTTTTACAATCTTTTGGGATTATTATCAGAGAGGAGATGAGTGAGTCGATTGGAATGGGAACATTGAGAAATGTAGGTAGAGAGTGGTGTGGAACACTGAACTCCCCAGAAGCAAAGACTTTAAGAATCCTAAAGCCAGGGGGCACCTGGGTGGCTCAGTCAGCTGAGTGTCCAACTTTGGCTCAGGTCATGATCTCACGGTTAGGTTTGTGAGCTCGAGCCCCTAATGGGGCTCTCTGCTGTCTGCAGCACAGAGCCTGCTTCGGATCTTCTATCCCCTTTTCTTTCTGTCCCTCCCCCACTCCTGCTCAAGTAAACATTTAAAAAAACAGAATTATAAAGTCAAAGGATTAGTCTAGGTCCTTACTGCTACTGTGAGCTGCATTCGATTTTAATTTTTTTTAATGTTTTATTTATTTCTGGGGCGCCTGGGTGGCTTAGTCGGTTAAGCGTCCGACTTTCGCTTGGGTCATGATGTCGCGGTTCGTGGGTTCGAGCCCCGCGTTGGGCTCTGTGCTGACTGCCAGCTCAGAGCCTGGAGCCTATTTCAGAGTCTGTGTCTCCCTTTCTCTCCGACCCTCCCCTGCTCATGCTGTCACTCTCTCTCTCTCCTAGAAATAAATAAAAATATTTAAAAAAATGTTTTATTTATTTCTGAGAGAGAGAGAGAGGCAGCATGAGCAGGGAAGGGTCAGAGAGAGAGGGAGATACAGAATCCAAAGCAGGCTCCAGGCTCTGAGCTAGCTGTCAGTACAGAGCCTAACGCGGGGCTTGAACCTACGAACCCTGAGATCATGACCTGAGCCGAAGCTGGACGTTTAACCAACAGAGCCACCCAGGCACCCCTGCATTCGATTTTAAAGGCAACTGGTGGGGCGTCTGGGTGGCTCCGTTGGTTAAGCATCTGATTCTTGATTTCGGCTCAGGTCATGATCTCAAGGTTTGTGAGATCAAGCTCCATGTGGGGTTCTGCACTGACAAAGTGGAGCCTGCTTGGGATTCTCTCTCACCCTCTCTCTGCCCCTTCCCTGGACACTCACACATACACACACACACACAGAGTCTCTCTCTCAAAATAAATAAATAAACATTAAAAAATAAATAAAGGCAACTGGTATCAGGGCTAAATATAGTAGCAGTAACTTGAGAACAAGGAAAACCTACCTGCGCTGGGGCATTTTGAATCCCTATTAAAGAATCGGTAGAGGAACCAGTTGGAGAGACTCACCGCAGGGTGTAATCACGCGCCTTGAAAAAGCACGGCTCATCCACAGATGTCAAAGCACACTACCAGCTTCAATGATCTTTCATAACACCTCTCTGAGGCCTTTGCTTCCTACAGACAAATGAAGAAACTGAGTCAGAAAGGTCTCCAGGCCCCTCCAATCACACCGTGAGTCACGGGCTGGGTTGCTCCCATTTCCGATTTGTCGTTTGACTTAATTGACCATTTCCAAATGAAGAGGGAACCTGGAGCAGTACTTTCAGCAAGTTTGGGCCTCTGCTTTTTTGTTTGGAAGTGAGAGCGGCTGAATTCCTTTTAAGATAAAACGCTGTTCAAAGAGCTATTATTTAATGGGATGTATGGAGATATATTAAAGTATCATCCGAGACACCTGCCAGAGCACGGAATAGCCTATAGAGCCTAACAGCCCAAGTGGGTCCTTTCGTCCATCATTAACCTTGCATACAAAACAAAACAAAGCAAAACAACAAATATGTCACATACAATCATAAAGTTTTGGTATTCGGAACGGCCTTGGATAATCTTAGATCTGATAGCTGTGGCCACACCACTTTCATGAAACCTACTCTAATTATTGGTTCATACCCGCACTGAACCTTCCATGTTCCTGTGGTAGTGATAGTTTATACCACGCAATCTAGCACTGTTATCACAGTTATCACACTCTTTTTAAAAAAATGTTTAAGTGTTTATTTATTTGGAGAGACAGCATCCAAGTGGAGGAGGGGCAGAGAGAGAGAGAGAGAGAGAAAGAGAGAGAGAATCTGAAGCAGGCTCCAGGCTCCGAGCTGTCAGCACAGAGCCCAACGTGGGGCTCGAACTCATGAACCTCGAGATCATGACCTGAGCCGAAGTCAGATGCTTAACAGACTGAGCCACCCAGGTGCCCCTGTATTTACGGGTATTTCGAGTTAAACATCACAGTGTATGCCAGCGGCCCATGTATTATGTTTGGAATGGGGGACTATCCTGTGAATGATGAGTGTAAATCTCTTTTTGCTGACAAGACTGTAAACTCCAGGAGCACCACGCCTTGGTCTTACTTTCTATCGCTACCTCCCAGGATGTCTAGTACACTGCAAGCACTGAATGCACACTCTTGGCATGATTTCACAGGATTAAGAGGCGTTGGTAGAGGCCAGCAATGCAGTGACACAAGGTTTTAGTTAACTCATTAAACAAGGTGGCTTAATTTGAATATATATTTCAAATAAAAAGGTGCCTGTGTGAGACTCATATATTCCATCCAGCCCCGGCAAAAGCCTAGTGCAGGTGATGGTTGCTGGTGAATGAATATCTTTTCTCTTATCCCCCAACACACCTCACAAAACCTGCTTTAGAAAATAAGGAACAGGGGCGCCTGGGCGGCTCAGTCGGTTAAGCGTCCCACTTTGGCTCAGGCCATGATCTCGTGGTTCCTAAGTTCAAGTCCCGCGTCGGGCTCTGTGCTGACACCTGGGAGCCTGGAGCCTGCTTCGGACTCTGTGTCTCTTCTCTCTCTGCCCCTCCCCTGCTAGCACTCTGTCTCTCTCTGTCTCTCTCCAACTCTCAAAAATAAACATTAAGAAGAAAAAGAAAATAACAAACAAGTTTCCTGTTCAGAAATTCAAAGCCCATCATACCAGTTTGATTTGGTCTTATCTGTAAGAGAGATGAAGTTTATCCTAAATGCCTACCCCAGGGCACCTAGTGCTCATGAAGAGTCCTTGAGAATTTGCAGTGAATGGCCTTGAACCTCTCATTCATAACCCCCATTTTTAGTTCTTCAGACAGGTCAGACTTGCTTGATTCTGAGCTCTGCACATGCTTCTCTCCCAGGCAGAACTACCTCTCTCCGCCTCCTTGCCTATTTCAAGGGTCCCTGCCTTCAGAACACTTTCCCCGACACCCTCCCCCAAACCGTTTGAATTAGGTACGGTTCCTTTGCCCCCCAGTATTCTGTGGCAGAATGGATCCCTAGCCTCTGGCATAGAGCCTGGCACACGGTAGGTGTTTCATATTTGTTCATAAAAAGGAATGAAATTGGGGGCGCCTGGGTGGCTCAGTTGGTTAAGTGTCTGACTTGGGCTCAGGTCATGGTCTCATGGTTCGTGAGTTTGAGCCCCTTGTTGGGCTCTGTGCTGACAGCTCGGAGCCTGGAGCCCGCTTCCGATTGTGTGTCTCCCTCTCTCTCTGCCCCTCCCCTGCTCACACTCTGTCTCTCTCTCTCTCAAAAATAAATTTTAAAATTTTTCTTTAAAGAAACAAAAAATTTTTTTTTTAGAGTTACTTTCATTTTGCAGTTTTAGTTGAGTAGCTGCTAAGGACTACGTATACCTATTTATTACTTCTATGTGGTTTTCTGGTTTGGTATCATATGGCCCGCCAGGTCTGGCCATCAAAAATGGAGCCTGGGGGCACCTGGGTGGCTTAGTCCGTTAAGCGTCCGACTTTCGCTTAGGTCATGATCTCGCGATTCGTGGGTTCGAGCCCCGCGTCGGGCTCTGTGCTGACTGCCAGCTCGGAGCCTGGAGCCTATTTCAGAGTCTGTGACTCCCTCTCTCTGACCCTCCTGCTCACGCTGTCTCTCTCTCTCTCTCTCTCTAGAAATAAATAAAACATTAAAAAGAAAAGAAAAGAAAAGAAAATGGAGCCTGGATTTGGACATACATCCTCTAAGTTCAGACAGCGAGGCAGCCAATTTAGCTAATTCATGCCAAAAATTAGCTAAAAACATTCTCGCTGCCTATAAGAACAGCTTGACTGGTGAATCACCGTATGATTTAGGTGAGTCACATAACCTTTATGTCTGGGGTTCCTTAGCTGTAAATTACAGAGATGCGAGGACTATAATGAATGAGAGACACAATGCCAGAATGCAAGAATACCAGACCAATTATTTTATTGTCCCTAGATTTAATCTGTTTTATGTATTCTTATTTTCACATGTTAGAAAACAGAGCTGACCTGACTGCCCGAGTCGATGTATTTGAGAGCCACTTGAACGGCAGTGTTTATGAATACAGTTTCCACAATGGTACACAGCACCTATTTCTCCAATTATCTCTGTGCCATTACCCGTACACTTCTGATTTAAACACAAGGAGTAACCATGTAGAGAGTGGAAGACACAGAGATAATGTATACAAAGGTTTTCAAGGGTCATAGAAATGGCCAAGAAACTTTTTAAGTGAATTTCATCACTGTATATCCTTGATTAATCAGATACTGGTCCAGAGCTGTTTCATTTTGTGTAAAACTAACCCATAATTAGTCCAGTAAACTCTAATTAGAGGAATGATTCCTTGGGCTTACATAGAGGGTTTGTACTTTTTGAAGCTCTTTCATGTACATTTACTCATAGGATGCTTGCAACAGTCTTCTGAGGTAGGTGGAGAGGGATTATTATCTCCCATGTGTTAATCTTTTTGTTACATTGTATTTTATGTAACTAACCAAACCTTGCTTTATAACCCAAGCTTAGCATAGGTCTTTTTATTTAATTCTTATAGATCCAATAAGAATATAATATATATGAAAAGTGTACAGTGGAAACCCAAGAACGGTATAAATAAGTACAGTAGGGTAATTTCTTTTCAGTAATCAAATGACAAACAAAAAACCTAGATGAAAGAAAAACAGGTTTTTCCAGATGAGTTGGGTCATTCTATTAATGATTAACACAGGCCTTTGTTAAATTTCTACTAGGAAATCTATGCACCATGTTTATTTAGCGAAAAACAAGATGATTTGTACCAAGTCTTTCTCCAATTCAGACGGATTTTATGGGGGAGAATTGGGCTCTTTTGTTTTGAATAGAAGTTCCTCTGGGAAAAAATATATATATAAATTCCTCTGAAACATCAGTAAGTGTTCGTGAACATACTCATGTGTTCTTTCCCCTCAATACAGCTGTCAGTAATCTGGCAGAAGCAGAGCCTAATCGCTGCCAAACAAAATTCCAATATTTAACGAGAAAATACATTTTCGACGCTTTAGCCAAAAATGCAAAGCCCCTTGTATAAGCTAATGGAATTAAAAAGAAATCCCTCATACCTGGTAATGGAATAAAGAACCACAGTGCACAGAGACTTAAAGTAACGCACAGAACTTTATGTAACAAGTGGACATCTGTAATTTTGTATGGACAGCAGTCCCCTGCATGGGGTACGTTCCAAGATGCTTGATGCTTGAAACTGCAGCATATGTTTTTTCCTATACCTACATACCTATGATCAAGCGTAATTTATAATTTAGGCACAGTGAGAGATTAGTAATAATAAGGTAGAACTATTATAACAATAAACTGTAATGAAAGTTATGTGGGGCCTCTATCAAAACAGCTTTTTTCTCCCCCCTCTCAAAACATCTTGCTGTACTTTACTCACCCTGCTCTCGTGAGGGGAGGTGATAAAATGCCTATGTGGTGAGATGAAGCGAGGGGAACGACGTAGGCACTGTGACGTAGCGTTAGGCCACTACTGACCTTCTGATGCTTCGTCGGAAAGAGTATCATCTGTTTCCAGCCCACAGTTGATCACACGTAACGGAAACCGCGGAAAGGGAAACTGGGTAAGAGGAAGCTACTGTAAAATATATCTTCCGAATAGTAAAGTTTATTGAAAAAAAATTAGATTTTGAAGCAAGACCATTGTTTAAATACTATTACCTCAATTAATTATACTCTAGTTGTGTTGTTGTTGTTGTTGTTTTCCAAATTTGAACTCCTTTGGGAAACTTTGAATGGGGAAAGGAATGACCAAAGTTTGGTTTCTCTTAGATTTTTTTATTCCTTACTTGTTTTGAATCAGTATCCTTCCAATATTTATTCATAAGCTAAAGATAACAAGTATAGGCCCATGCGAAAGATTTTTTATGCTGTCATCATTACTTACGGTGCATAGAAGGTCTTGGAAATCTCAAATTAAACAGGAAAAGACTGGGGGGGGACCTCTGAGCAGACCAAATTTATACAAAGCCAAATATCCAGTTTATGAATTTGTTATAAGCAAACGAGTGGTTCACAGGACTAGAACAGAAAAGAAAACCACCGACTTTCATCTAGCCTAAAGATTTTAATTCTGGTTACAGTTAGAGACCAATAGTGACCTATGAGTGTGGATTTCTGCAACTCTGAAGGCTTGACACCGCTAGAGGGAAAAAGAATTCAGAACTGCTAGTTATTATACATGAGAGAGGCTTCCAACTTCATCGTAGATTAACTGCTCACATTTCACTGAAGCTTTGGCCCTTTCTAGAAGTGCAGGTCTGTTCTGTGCAATTTCAACTGATTGCTCTCACACTAAGTGCTTATGAGTGTGTCTTCAAATCTTTAACTCTTCGACTGCTTGACTGGAGGATAGTTTAATGGCATGGGCAGTGTGGGGCTGTTCTGAATTTAGCAGTGAAAGGGCTGAAGATTTATATTCATAAAGTTTAGAGAGTACTGTATGCAAGACAGTTTTGTTGAAAAGTAGAATCAGAAGGGACTTTCAGGATGTATTTTATGTCGTGTTTTGGTAACAGGAGAAAATACAGGACTGGATCAGCAATAAGCTAGAAGTAAAAAAAAGGTGAAGATGACAGTCATTTGCAGAGAGCTGCATGATTTACAGGTTTCAGCCATTTAATTCTTTCTGGATTCAGACCCCTTACGATATCCCAGTGGTTTCCAAACTTTAGCCTGCATCAGAACCTCCTAGAGGGCCTGTTAAAACACAGAGTGCTTGGTCAAGCCCCAGAATTTCTCATTCAGTAGGTTTGAGATGGGGCCCAAACACTTGCATTTCTAACAAGTTCCTAGCTGATGCAGATGCTGCTGGTCCCCGGACCACACTTTGAGAACAACCTCTCCATCCATATACCATGCAGTTAGTCTACTAACTGCATTGTATCTATAAATATATACATCTCTATATACAATTTTTTATATTAAGTAAGTTCCATGCCCAACGTGAGGCTTAAACTCATGACCTCAAATCAAGAGTTGCATGCTCCACCGACTGAGCCAGTCAGGTGCCCCGGCCTACTAACTTTCAATAAGTACCACATTTATTCCATCATCTATAAGCAAACTACAATAGTGTGAGAACACAGTTTTGGGTTTTTTTTTTTTTTTTTAAGATTTTAAAGTAATCTCTACACCCAACGTGGGGCTTGAACTCACAAGCCCGAGACCAAGAGTCACAGGCTCTACCAACTGAGCCAGCCAGGCGCCCCAAGAACATAGTTTTAAAGTATTTTTATGTTTAGAGGGAGAGAGAGCGCACGCAAGGGTAGGGGGAGAAGGGCAGAGGGAGAGAGAGTCCTAAGCAGGCTCCATGCTCAGCACAGAGCACGAAACAGGACTCAATTCCAAGACCCTGGGGTCATGACCTGGCCCCAAATCAAGAATCAGATGCTCAATCGAAGGAGCCACCCAGGCGGTCCTCAAAGTATTTGTAAGTGTCAGTTCGGAGGGGGTTTATTTACATTAACCTTCAAAGAGGAGAAAGGGGGAATAAAGTTGCCTTTAATTCTTGTGTAGATATCTGTCCATTAAATCTAGCAATAGTGGGGAGTTAAAAATTCAATGTTTGTAAAAAATGTCCTGGGGCGCCTGGGTGGCTTAGTCGGTTAAGCGTCTGACTTTCGCTTAGGTCATGATCTCGCGGTTCGTGGGTTCGGGCCCCGCGTCAGGTTCTGTGCTGCCTGCCAGCTCAGAGCCTGGAGCCTGTTTCAGAGTCTGTGTCTCCCTCTCTCTCTGACCCTCCCCTGCTCACGCTATCTCTGTCTCTCCTAGGAAAAAAAAAAAAAGTCCTGATTACAGGAGAAATGACACAATGGCTAAGATTTGTCCTAGAATAAGCAAGCAAGCCAAGGAGGGAGAATGGGGGAATCCTTGATGAAACAAGACGGGCAAGGTATTGATATTTATTGAGACTGAATGAGCAGCATTGGGGGATTAGCTATACTGTCTATTTTTGTGTAAGTCTGAAAATTTCCATAAGAGCTTTTTTTAAAAATTTGTTTTTGGGGGCGCCTGGGTGGCTTAGTCGGTTGAGCGTCCGACTTTCGCTTAGGTCATGATCTCGCGGTTCGTGGGTTCGAGCCCCGCGTCGGGCTCTGTGCTGACTGCCAGCTCAGAGCCTGGAGCCTGTTTCAATCTGTGACTCTCTCTCTCTGACCCTCTCCTGCTCACGCTGTCTCTCTCTCTCTCTCTCTCCTAGAAATAAAAAAATATTTAAAAAAAATTTGTTTTTGGTGTCCTCCCTGGGGCTTGAACTGTAGGACAAAGCTGTGAAAATTCACATCTTTATCAACATTCATTGAGTGTAGTTGACATATATGAAGGAAGGTAGACTGCATTTGAATGGTTTGTTCGAGATTCGTTATACTGACTATATATATATATATTATCCCTTGGGACAAACAGGCCAAACTTTGTGGGGGAGGGGGTGTCATTATAGTTCATATTTTTATACATCTTCAAAATGGGCTTTTCATGCACAGACAGAATTCTACACATCGCTATGAAAATAGAGGTCTGTTTTCTTTTAACATGCCGTGACTTGGTGTGTACCTTCATGCCTGGTCTGATTGGCAGAAGATACATGACAGCTGGGTTTCATGTGCCTGCTCTTAAGAAGGCTACTTTTTCTGAGAAAGTAAAATAAATACAAAGTAATAAGATTTCATTTTAAAGAATAGTGCTTTATTGAATAAGTTTTATTCACAGAAAAATAAGCTTTAATCTATGGTGACTGCCAGATTATACAGTGGAAAGCAATTTTCTTAGTTTTCCATACCGATGGAAAGGTTTCTACTAAATGAAAAAAGCCATAAAATTATATTCACAAATATAGCACTCTATCTCAAAACATTTCACATGATTATTCACAACACTAATACAATGACATAAGATCCTGTCATCCTGTCAGATTAGATAAAATATAACAGTAATGAAAAAATGCAAACTCTTCTAGTAAAAATTACATTAAAGCCTTTATTACAGTAAATCGAAAATGCAAATTTGTTACTAAGTATAGAGAAAATGACAAAATATACTTATAGTAATTTTAAATGTTACATTAATGATACACAGTAAGAATGTAGTAAATGCCAAAAAAAACTATATGCATATCTGCAAACGTTAGTCATCAAAATAGAATCTTACCACCCAAAACATTAACGTAGTATTGTACAACTTGAAGATAAATGTATTTAAGATTGTCCTATGGTATTAGTCATAAAGTGTCATTTAATATGTAGTGAAAGTTACGGTATAGAAGAATTGAAAAAAATAAACATTGGAGACCTCCCAGGAGAGGTAACTTGAAGTTTTTCACCTTCAAACTATGTCCCAATCTGGGCTGCCACTAATTAGCTCTATAGCTTTGAGTAAATCACTTCACCTTTGAGCCTCAGTTGCCTCACCTGTGAAATGAGGGGGATGAATCAGATACTCTCTAAGGTCACTTCTAGCTCTGACACTCTATGATTCTATTAGGCCGCTAATGACATTCACATTGTGCTAAGTGTGTAAGAGTCAAATTGAAACTGATTATGAAGGTGGGAACAAGCTAGTTGCTTCTATTAGGAAAGCTCACCTGAACTTGATAAGAATAGTTTTTTCAAATTTTTTTAAAAAAGGAACTTAAATATTTTTAAGGACTTGACCTATTTATTAGAATTTACATCTTAACTATGAGAAACACCAAAAAAGAGGAGTAAGAGTCACTGAAAGAGTATCATCTAAGTTGTAGCCCAGATTTCCAGAGTCAAGGCCAATTAACATTTGCATCTACACAGTCTCCCTGAACTCTCATAATTTTGTAAGATAGGTTATTACTGTTTCACAGGTGAAGCAACAGCTTTTTTTAAAAATCTTTTTAAAAAATGTTTATTTTTGAGAGAGGGAGGGAGAGAGAATGCAAGCAGGGAAGGGGCAGGGAGAGAGGGAGACAGAATCCCAAGTAGATTCCACAGTCAGTGGAGAGCCTGATGCCAGGCTTGAACCCACAAACCATAAGATCACGCCCTGAGCCAAAATTGAACTGCGTGAGCCTAGCTTCCGGCGCCCCAGCTCTCCCCTTTTTAAAGCAGACTTGACTAAAAATAACTACCTCTGTCAGATATCCCCTCTTGTTTTCTTACTTCTCGAGGGGAAATGAAAAGCTGCCCGAGCCCTCCCATTCCTCCACCCTTGCCCTCCTAGCAGCCGGGGAATTAGGACACAACATGGCGACCTGGGCCTACGGAGCACAATACATGCAACTAATGCTGTGGTGGCAGTCTCCTTTCAGAGAGTTCAAAATTCCAGTTGTACCCACTAGAATGAAAACAGGAACAGAACCACCAAAATTTAAATAATGTAACAACAAAAACCAGAGATCATAATCCGCAGGGCCAAATCCTATTATACACACCCATGACACCCACCCTGGCCCTGGCCCACCTCAGCCCCTAGCCAAAAGGGAAAACGAACCCCCAAAACCCAAATCTATCAGGGAAGGCAATACAAAGCCATTAATTAATAAACTGGGGGCTTACTTTATAAACATTAAACCCACTTTTCAAAAACTAAAACAAGGCTTTTGATCAGCACACCAAATTATTGTGAATAAAGACAACTACTTATTACAGAACGACTTGACTCTTCACATGACTAAAATGTAGTACAATAGGTGGGGACTTCGAAATCTTGAGCATGAACTTTAGGACCGAAAAGGAATGTCTACACATAGATACGGAGAGCTATTTTGGGAAAGGGGAGGCACAGATTTGGATCTGGTTATATTTGTGACCTTGCAAGTAATCATTTTTTTGCACAACTGGATGGAAAGGATCCAGTGCTTTTTATAGTGAGAACACAGACAAACATTGCTAAGTCTTAAAAAAATTTGATTAGAAGTTGGAGTGCCGAGTGATTTAAGAATCTGAAGCAACAGCATGTCTAAACAATTCTTAAAATAAACTTGTTAGCCACATCAGCTTCATGCATTACATTTCACAGCTCACGGGGAGAAAAAAGGTCTTTCTTCACTCTAAACATACAAGTTTTAAAAAGAAGAGTTTTAAATGAACTGAGGCTCCCAGAACAGGAAAAGCCTTATGTGAAAACAATTCAGTCCTTGGCCAAGAACTGGACTGAACTAACTACCTGACTCGGAGCTGACACGTTCTGGAAATGCATTTAAAAAAATGTGAACACTTTTCTCCCCTTATAATTAAAATTCCAACCTTAGACTATATATATAAAATTTAACTTAAAGAATATATAACTAAACCTAACTGGATGTGCAAAAGGTAAAAAAACAGAATGTACACAGTAAAACAAGGGCAGGGCAGTCAGTTTTTAATTTCAAAAGCTGTCAACTGAAATTTGCAACGCTTTAAATGATTATCACTTAAAACTGTCGTCAACAGAGGTTAGGAGAACAGGACAGTACTTTTTCTCTTAGAAAATACAATGAAAATAGAATTTTTAAATTTCACTTTCCAATGTTTCTCCGCAGTAAAATGCCTCACTCACCTCTGTGACAGGCCAGTTTAAGAAATCTCAAGTAAACCCTGAGGGTTCTATGAAGCACTTTTAAACTTCCACTTTTTGGTCTATACTGACTCCTGTTCAAGTTTTATTTTCTTTTTAAGATTTAAGCAAGTATTCTCATAGTCCTCTCAAAATTTTATAACTTCCAAGAGATTTTAAGGATCTTGAGAGAACATTTCAGAAGTATCCACTACTATTACTAGTCAAGAAAACAAAACGATTTAGGTAAAGACTTGACATTCTGTCCTATATACATCTTAATTGTCCTAACAGTAAAAACGCACATAAAATGTTAAGATACAAGACAATATGAGAACGTCAACAATGAAAGCTGCCACTCTAACTACAAGCAGTGTACAAACACGCGTCTACTTTTTCCTACATAAGCTGACAGATGTTTAAAATACTGGGTTAACAAAGATCTTTTAGTAAAGTGACTTAGGCAGGCTTAAACTAGCAAGGATTAAGGGTGAATCCTTACTAATTAATTGGAAGATCTGAGACATATTTTATATTTCATTTTACAAAATCAGGAATATTTATTTTGAAACAAGAGAAGAAGACATGGTCTACCTGTCTGAAAACTACCACTCAGAAATATTTTTCATCCACAAAGCAGGAAAACACATAAAACATTGAAGTTTCACATTGGCACCAAAAAGGTTAACTGCTCTGCCTTCTTGGATTAGAAAAACTAAAGCTGAGCAATAAGTAGTTTTGCAGGCGTTTGAACATGCCTAAGCCTTTAAATCAGTACAATACTTTCTACAAATTCTGATTACAAAAGTAATACACACTTATAAAAAATTCAAACAGAACAAAATGAAAAAAAATAGAAAGTGAAAGGCCCCTGCACCCCGCCCCCCCGGGACCCCCCCCCCATCCCCCATCAAGAGAAACCACATTTAACAGTCTGGTGCGTCGTCTTTCCACATCTTTTGTTCTATACAAATACAACACACACACACACACACACACACACACTTTCATCTGGCTCATTCTATACACAGCCTTTTGCCACTTCATTTTACACTTAATGTATCTGATATCTTTCCATGTCAGTATGTGTTGGCTAAATGGTATTCTATCCTTAAATACCCTTTGGACAACAGCAAAATCGTTCTTTAGAAACACCCACCCAAGCACGTGTGTGTAATTTTAAAAGAGAATGGACAGAATCCTAAAACACAAAGACAAACGTCTAAAAATAATCTCTATCTTTCCACCAGTGGGGAACAGTTCATTCCTTTTTCACACAAAACAAATTATGTGATTGGGGAGATTAACTCTAATCTCCACGTTTACACAGAATGCTCCATTTGTTACGCCTATATGAAAAGAATGAGAAATTCAGTTCATTAATTCACTTACACTTAGAAACCAAGTTGGTGTTGTACTACAAATACACGCTGCGGTCAGTTATGATATGATGCTTAGTCTCAATTTCAATTAAATAACAGTAAAAAAAAAAAAAAGATATGTAAGATATGTAACATAGTTAATATACCCCCAATTCCAGAAATGCAAATTTGAGATTACAAACTAGAGCAGTGCAGTTTACATTCTGTCTACTTGGTAGCAAATGCTAATGGCATTCAATGCTGATTACTTAAAGTCAGTTCACATCACACACTCAATCAGGGTAATGAGAAGAACATAATGCGCCTAACTGTAGAGTTAGATTAAGACATAAAAATTTTTTGCTTGAATTTAATGATTGTGTAGCACATGGGACATTTGTCAACTGCTTCAGCACATTGTTTACAAGTGACCAGATGTCCGCAAGGAATAAAAACCATAGCAATATTTCTGTCCATACAGATTTTGCAAAGCTTCTCTTCCTGCAGGAGCCTTAGCTGCTCTTCGGCACTGATCTCTGCAAAAAGAGAAAACAAATGGGTTAATTTTAGACTTCCTTAGTTGCCGAGGTTGACTGAAACAACATGAAGCCCTACTGCGTGCCAGGCACCAATCGGGTGCCGGGACACAGGAGGACTCATACGGACACCAGCTCCCGAGCAGAGCAGCTGGCATGCCAGGGGGAGAAGGACGGGCGCTAAGGCTGTGGAGGGAAGTACGGAGTGGTAAGTGCTATAATAAAGTTATGTGCAAAGGGCTCTGGGACAAGAGGAGAGGCCAAGTTCTTCTGTTCAGATGCACCCGGGAGGGCTTCCCGGGCTGGCGGCTGCATGCTGGGGGGATGGGTGAAGCGGACAAGTGGCATTTACACACGGCCGGCAACTTCCGCGGCAGAGAAGGCGGGTGAGGCGAGAGTGACGCACGGAAAGGGCGTGGCTCACCCCGGAAACGGACAGATGCACATGGGTCTGAAGGACACTTCTGAGGTGAGGCTAGATGAGTGGGGTGAGGAAAAAAGAGGAAACGGGGTTGATTTTAAGACTTCTAGTGTGGCTGGCAAGGGGACAGGGACGCCAAGAAGAAACCCAGAAGGAGGTGCTGGTTTGGCATTTTTCAAGTTATTTCTAATATGTCTGCACGAGATCCGTACATAAAAATGTCACTGGACAGCCATGTTTTGAGGTCGGGAGAAGTTAGGGCTAAAGGCAGAGATCTGGGTGACATCAGCATACAGGTGGCTCTAAGGTACTTGCTTAGTTCAGCTTTTCACAGTAAACTAGGTTTTGTGAAACGTTAACAAATATGTCACAAAAATGTGTTTCGTGGTCATAGTTACTATAACAACACCAATCTCGGTGATGACAGCTGTTACCAGTAAAGCAACAGGTACTGCTGTGTGCTGGACACTACTCCAAAGGCAGAACGTATTTTATCAATCTTTGTAATCTTTGGATACCAGTGGTTTCCAAATGTGGCCTCACATGAGAATCACTTGCGACATTTAAAAAAAAAGTTTATTTTGAAACACAGAGAGAGTGCTTGAGCAGGGGAAAAGCAGAGAGAAGGGGAGGGAGAGAGAATCCCAAGCAGGGCCCGTGCCACCAGCACAGAGCCCGATGTGTGACTCGATCCCACAGAACTGTGAGATGATGACCTGAGCCGAAATCAAGAGTCTGACCCTTAACTGACTGTGCCACCCAGGCACCCACGGCTGTTCTGAACAATAGATTGCTAGGCTCCGTTCACTGCATCTAAAATTTCTGGGGTTGGTTTTATTTTTTATTTTGTTCTGAAATTACAGTATGCAAAAAGCAGCAGATACGGTTTTCCACAACAGCAATTTCTGGGCTTGCACACACTGGCAACTGGGAACCACTGCTATGAAGTATAGGATACCACAGTATAGTGTATGTCTCCTCTTAGAAAGTCACAATGCATGTCCCTATTTAACTACAGAGCTCCCTTTCCACCATGTTCCTTTTAACATCCTGGGGAACACTATTTTGAAAACAAGTCTGGGAAACAGTGGTTCAGTTTTGGTCAACAAATATTTACTAAACACTTAACTAGGTTCTAGGGACTAGGGATATGATACAACAGTTAACAAATATAAAGACCCCAGGTCCCTAATCGTTCAGAGACAAGAAACCCAAGTAGACAGGAAATTCTGAGAGAGTGTAACGATAAAGGCCATTACAATGTGTTATCAAGAACACAGGGAAGGGGGAGTGTGTGCTCCAGTGTGTGTGTGCGCACACATAGATGGAAGGTCTCCTGGAGGAAATGATACTTAAACTGGGTCCTGAGGGATGAGGAGTTAACTAGGGAAGAGAGGGAGAGGGCCCTGGGGGAAGGAGATGGTGGAAGGAGAGCATTCTGGGCAGGGGGCATGGCAGAAGCCGGCTCCAGGGGGAGGGACAGAACCAGACGCGCAAGTGCCTGGCTAAGGCTTGGGAAGAGTCTCATAGGGACACAGCATGACAGGAAGCTACAGGTTAACGGACCCCATCATGGAGCTCTGGCAACCCATGGGGCGCCTGCATGGCTTGGTCAGTTCAGTGTCCAACTCTTGATCTCGGCTCAGGGCATAATCTCACAGTTCGTGAGTTCGAGCACCGCATCAGAGCACCTGGGATTCTCTCTTTCTCTCTGCCCCTCCCCTGCTCATGCTGTCTCTCTCAAAATAAACATTAAAAAAAAAAAAAAAGGATCTGGCAACCCATGTAAACGAGTTTGGACTTGTTCCTGAGGACCCTGGGAGTCAGTAAAGAGTCTTAACCTGGAGAGAGACAGGAGGAGATGTGCACTTTGGAGAGAGGTATGCCTGACTAGGGGTGGAGAGGAAGTATTAATCTCTTGGTTTTTTTTTAATCTTTCTTCTTAAAATGCAACCTTGAAGGCATAATCAAACCTCTAAGCTCAAACATGGAATGCACTGGAGATCAGATCAAGCAGCCGTCCTCAAGAAGCTTAGTCTAATGGGCAGGACAGAAAAGAAAACAATGTTACAAATGCTCTCACAGCAGGGAAAGTCAGGAGGAGGGAGTCCCCGAACTCTGCTTTGGGTATGGGGGAAGCTTAATGCCTCTGTGTGGAGCCAGGAAGGAGTTCACAAGATGGATTTAGGCGTGAGGACGGATGGGGACATGTTGTTTGACGGGGACAGACTTTCAGTTGTGTAGACAGAGTTATGGAGAGTGGTTGCACAACATCAGTGTACTTAACACTATTGAACTGTGTACTTAAACATTTAAAAAAAATTTTGAGTCTATTTATTTAGAGGGAGTACATGAGCACGAGTGCGGGACAGGCAGAGAGAGAGAAGGGCAGGTTCTGTACCCCTCACAAGTGTGATGTGGGCTCGATCTATTGACCGTGAGATCATGACTTGAGCCGAAAGCAAGAGCTGGAGGCTTAACTGACTACGCCACCCAAGCACTCCATAAAAAAATTTTAAAGGAACACTGGGGGCACCTGGGTGGCTCAGTCAGCTAAGTGTCAGACTCTGGCTCAGGCCATGACCTGATCTCTCGGTTCGAGTCCGAGCCCGCACGGGGCTCTCTGCTGTCAGCACAGAGCCCGCTTTAGATCCTGTCCCCCTCGCTCACTCGCTCTTGCTCAAAAAATAAGGAAACTTGATTTTTATTCCCAACTATTTGAGTGACGTTGGGCAACAGCACAGCGACACTTTAGTTTTCTCACTGAAGCAATGAAAGTTATACATGAGCTTTCAGGTTCATTTTGGTTCTGATGGTTTGTGATTCCATTTTACAAACCACAGGAGAATGAAATGTGAGGCCTACCAAACACTGTTATCACCAACTTTCTCTACCTTGTTTTTGGCCTTATGTATTTATGTACAGCCACTTAATTGAGATGGTTTTACCCCCTCAGACTAACAGTTTACCTCTGACAATTATTTCACTCAAGCCTGAAGGCAACTACTGGATTCTACATCCTTCACTCTGGCGCCCTTCCCCTCCTACTTTCTACCAGGACCTCTTCTAGGTCAAGAGGTTCCTGGCACATGAACTATGTAGACAATACCTAGGTAACTTTGGACAGTATTTGCTAATATTTTTACTATATTTAAAGCCTTCTAGAATACGGGACACCTGGCTAAGTCGGTGGAGCAACTCTTGATCTCGGGGTTGAGTTTGAGTCCCACGGTGGATGTAGAAACTACTTACAAAAATAAAATAAAAACTTAAAAAAACATTTCTAGAATAAACCTACGTTCTTCATGTAACTATCAGAGCAGATCCATGTGGAAAGACAGACTGATAAGAAATAGGTAAGGTATTTGGTTTTTATATACTGTAGTATATACATAGATTAAAATAAGCACTTTAGAAGTAAAGGGCTTTATAGCACACTAAGTAAGTCCTGAAAAAGAATGAAAGATACTACTTGGTACTAATTTTAGAAGACCATTGACTAGGCCATTCTCTGTCCCACAGCCATTGGGATAAAAGCTAGCACTGGACGCAGGATTTCTCGGCAAGCAACAGTAACAGTGTCGTTTTTCTAATAACTGCCACCTGCTCTACTTCAATTAGGCCGGCCTCCTATTTTGTATAGAATTAAAAGATTCCTAGTGCCAGTCTTTCCTCCTCAGCCTCTGAGAAGAGGAATGCGCAGCAGCCCCAGGGTGAGAAGACAGCCTGTGTCGGTGACCCGCCTAGCAATTCAGTGAGCCTGAGGACAGGCAGACCGACGAATTCCAACTCGTGCCTCCAAGAGCTGCCCTCTGTGCAGCGCTCCTTCCCACACCATCCTAGCTCGCAGAGTCAGTGGTGGTAAGAGGCACCCGGGCCTCCCGCTGGCTAGACGACAGACAGACTCTGTCCCTGTTCTCTTCCTACCGCACCCCACTCACTCATTCTGCAGCAATCAATACCTTCACGTATAAAAGCTAACACTTCACTGTCAAACTTGAGCTATGGTTAAGATGCAAGGAAAAATGATACAACCACTCGTATTTCTATTGCAGTAGAAAGATGACCGAGTCAGCGGTCCGTGTAACCATCCTCAAGACAAGTGAAGCTATTACAGGTAAATGCATCCTTAGGAAAAGAGTGGTAAGCTTTCTGCTGAGTGTTTTATATCAGCTGATCTAATTTTAAAAGCCATTAAAATTATACTGTTTTATGACTGATGTAATTATCTTAATAATGCTTTAGAAGCATTTGAAATAACTTATAGAGCAAAAGGATCTTTTCTTTTTTTTTTTTTTTTTTAAGTAAGCTCTACATCCAACGTGGGGCTTGAACTCAGAACCCTGAGATCAAGAGTCACATGCTATTCCAACTGAGCCAGGCAGGCGCCCTGAAAGGGTTGTTAATGAAAAAAAAAATTAGTAAGTAAACTTTAAGGTTTATTAGCACTGGGAGAATTTTCAACCTTTGGGAGAGGTGGTTAAGAGCTCAGAGAAGAATGATTATTATTATTTTTATTTATTTAAAAATGTTTTTTTATTTATTTTCAAGAGAGAGGGAGACAGAGTGTGAGTGGGGGAGGGGCAAAGAGCAAGGGAAACACCAAATCTGAAGCAGGCTCCAGGCTCTGAGCTGTCACCAGACCCTGATGTGGGGCTCAAACCCATGAACTGTGAGATCATGACTTGAGCTGAAGTTGGATGCTTAACCGACTGAGCCACCCAGGAACTCTTATTTTATTTTTTAGAGAGAGAGCACAAGCGGGGGACAGGGGTGGAGGGAGAGAGACAGTCCCAAGTAGGCCCCACGATCAGCGTGGAGCCCAATGCATGGCTCGATTCCATGACCCTGGGATCATGACCCGAGAGGAAATCAAGAGTTGGACGCTGAACCAACTAAGCCACCCAGGCGCCCCTCAGAGACCAGTGATTAACAACATAACTCAATACCCAAAATGTATTCACACCTCAAAGCTTTTCTTTAACCTTCAATGTTGCTGTCAAACACCAGAGTAGCTATCATCTTTAAAGAAGGAACCTGTATTTTTTATTTTAATTCAATGAGTATATTATTTAATACACTTTCTAGGGGTACCTGGCTGGCTCAGGTGGTAGAGAGTGTGACTCTTTAAAAATTTTTTTTAATGTTTTATTTATTTATTTCTGAGAGACAGAGAGAGAGACAGCGTGAGCAGGGGAGGGTCAGAGAGAGAGGGAGACACAGAATCTGACGCAGGCTCCAGGCTCTGAGCTGGCTGTCAGCACAGAGCCCAATGTGGGGCTCGAACCCACGAACCACGAGATCATGACCAGAGCCAAAGTCAGATGCTTAACCGACTGAGCAACCCAGGCGCCCCTAGACAGTGTAACTCTTGATGTCAGGGTTATTGAGTCCAAGCCCCATGTTGGGAGTGGAGCCTACTTTTTAAAAACTTTAATATATTTTCTATATATGATTTTTAACAATTTTTAATGTTTTTATTTATTGAGAGAGACAGAATGCTAGTGGGGGAGGGCAGAGAGAGAGGGAGACACAGACTCTGAAGCAGGCTCCAGGCTTTGTGCTGCTGACAGCACAGGGTTGAACCCATGAACAGTGAGATCATGCCCTGAGCCAAAGTCAGATGCTTAACTGATTGAGTCACCCATGCGCCCCAATATATATGATTTACAGTACTGGGTGCCACTCATTCAAGCTCTATTTAGTAATATAGCATTTTCATATGTTCACACAAGAAAAGTTGCAGAACACTCAAAATCTGTTTCAACTACGAAACTTAAAGATTCTACACACAATGATAAAAGCCTTTCTTGTTCTTTATCTAAGCCAAAACACAAACCCACACTCTAAAAATTTTTTAAAGTATTTACTGTGGGGGTGGGGGGAGCGCACACATACTATGCAGTGAGTATGAGCAGCGGAGGGGCAGAGAGAGGGAATCCCAAGCTCCACTCTGTCAGCAGGGCTCGACCTCATGAACCGTGAGATTATGACCTGAGCCAAAATCAGGTGCCCCAACACTTAAAATTAATAAATCAGTGGCTCTTACTTGGATCCCAATTACAAGAAATCAACTGTTTAAATGTTTTAAGGGGGAAAATTAAAACCAACTGATTTTTAGATGATATTATAGAATTACTGGTAATTTTGATAAAAGAGGTAACAGTATGTTATAGAATAATGTATATCCCCAAAATTCTTATTTTGAAGCCCCAAAGTCCCAATGTGATGGTACTCACAGACTTGCCCTTTGGGAGGTAATTAAATTGAGATGAGGCCATGAGGGTGGGACCCCCTCATTATGGAATCAGTTTTCTTTTTCCTTCTTTTCCTTCCTTCCTTCATCCTTCCCTCCCTCCCTCCCTTTCTTTGTATGTATTTATTAAGTTTTATTCATTTATTTTGAGAGAGAGCATGAAGAGGGTAGGGGCAGAAAAGGGGTGGGGGGAGAGAATTCCAAGCAGGCTCCATGCTGTCAGTGCAGAGCCTGACACAGGGCTTGATCTCATGAACCAAGAGATCATGACCTGAGCCGAAATCAAGAGTCAGATGCTTGGGGCGCCTGGGTGGCTCGGTTGGTTAAGTGTCTGACTTCGGCTCAGGTCATGATCTCACAATTCATGAGTTCAAGCCCTGTGTTGAGTCTGTGCTGATAGCTCAGAGACTGGAGCCTGCTTTGAAATCTGTATCTCCTTCTCTCTCTGGCCCTCCCCCACTCATACTCTGTTTCTCTCTCTCTCTCAAAAACAAATAAAGGTTAAAAAAAATTAAGGGTTTGATGCTTAACCTACTGAGCCACTCAGGCACCCATGTACATATTTATTCTTAAAAGTAAACTCTATGCCCAATGTGGGGCTCAAACTCAGGACTCAGAGATGAAGAGTCACATGCTCTATTGACTGAGCCAACCAGGCATCCCATGGACTCAGTGTATTTATGAGAGTATCAGAGACCAGAGTGCTCTCTTTCCTGGCCATGTGAGGACACAGAGAGAAGGCAGCCATCTACAAGGCTTACCTGAGCACAGTTTAAGTTACTGCTTAACACACAGTATTAAGATTATATTAAAAATGTCCATGGGGCGCCTGGGTGGCTTAGTCAGTTAAGCGTCCGACTTTCACTTAGGTCATGATCTCGCGATTCGTGGGTTCGAGCCCCGCGTCAGGCTCTGTGCTGCCAGCTCAGAGCCTGGAGCCTGTTTCAGAGTCTGTGACTCCCTCTCACTCTGACCCTCCCCTGCTCATGCTGTCTCTCTCTCTCTCTCTCCTAGAAATAAATAAAACATTAAAAAAAATTTTTTAAAAAATGTCCTTATCTGTTAGATATATATTAAAATGATGTATGAGATGCCTGGAATTTTCTTTGAATACCATAGCAAAAAAAGTTGAGGAAGAAATGAAACAAGACTGGAAAACTGTTGATAATTATTGAATCTGGCTGATGGGTACATCAGGGTTTATTATATGGTTTTCTCCACTTTTGAGTATTTTTAAGTTTTTTATTAACAAAAGGTTTTTAAAAATGTTTATTCTGAGGGGGATGTGAGGAGGAGAAAAATGAATGGGCCACAAAGTCATCTAAGATGCTAGCCATAAGGCAGTGCTGTTAGGGGTTTCTTGCTTTTTAAAACAGCCATGCATACCTTTCTCCAATGAAGTCTGGCTTGATTCATCTTGTGTATTGTCTTTCTGAGCACTCACTAGATCTGTAACCAGAATCTCGAGTGATTTATAGTTGCTCCCAGATGTCTGAATTTTTTCCTCCATTACTTTCTTAATGTCTCTGAAATTGAATCCCATTCGCATAGCTTGCTGTACCATAGGATCTTGGAAGATGGAATCATCTGCAATAAAAATTGGTGAGAAAAAGGAATGTGGAGTTTAAATAATTATTTTCATTAATGCAACCCGACAGCAAAGTAGTTATAAAGAAACATTTAAGCAGCAAGCAAAACAAAAACAAAAACCCCAAAATACAAACCAGCAAATCAAAGCAACTTTGGGAAGAAGATGGAAATATTTAAGCACTGAAGAATCTTTCAGAATGTTGTAATAACTGAAAATACAGTATGTATTTTGTCGCACTACGAACTGAAAGTAGGTGCTTTAAATTTTTTTTAATGTTTTTTATTTATTTCTGAGAGAGACAGAGTGAGCAGGGGAGGGTTAGAGAGAGAAGGAGACACAGAATCTGAAACAGGCTCCAGGCTCTGAGCAGTCAGCACCGAGCCCAATGCGGGGCTCGAACCCACGAACCATGAGATCATGACCTGAGCCGAAGTTGGACGCTTAACCGACTTAATCACCCAGGCACCCCGAGAGTAGGTGCTTTAAAGACCAAAGAAACAGTGCACGATTAGGTAAAAGAAGAAAAAGTTAAGTGCTTCAAAAATCAGAACTTTTTTCAAACCGGCTGTACTCAGTAACAACTAACCTAAGTACTTAAAGAGTGGAGGTCTTTCCCTTGTCACTAGCAATTATTTTGGAAAATCATGGGAAATACAGGGAAGTCCCAGTCTGTGACCTTGAATGTGTGAATTTCCTATCTCTGAGACTTAGTTTCTGTAGCCGAAGGGGGTGAACTAGATAAGGCAACAAAGTGAACAGAAATTCACTTGAATGGTACTCAAAGTAGAAATACAGGTTATGTAGGGACCTGCTAAAAAAGACTTACACCCTCTGATTCATCAATTCCACTCGAGTAGTAAAAATAAGTACAAAAGTCCACCAAAGACATGCATAAAAATATTCTTAGCAGTGTCATTTATAACAGCCTCAAACTGGAAACAACTAAATGTCTATCACCAGGTGAATGGATTAAGTAACTTGTGGTATATTCAAACACTACACAGCAAGAAGGAAAAGTGAACTACTGTCACAGACAATATGGACAAATCTCACAGATAAGATGAATTAAACGTCATCAGAACGATGAACTAGTAAGAAGGAATACACCGTATGATTACATTTACAAGATGTTCAAATCTAACCTATGGTAATAGAGGTCAGAACATAACTTGGGGGTAGATATTGATTGGGAAGGGGTTCGAAGGAGTTTGGGCACAGTGGAAATGTTCTATTATCTTGATTTGGCTGACAATGACACAGATATATGCATATTAAAATTCACTGAGTTGAATACTTAAGATTGGTCTATTTTAAGCATTTTATTGTATGTATATTATACTTCAACAAATGTTTTTAATTTTTAAATTTTTAAAAAATTTATCTGTATTGAGAGCAGGTACATGTGCAAGTGAGCAGGGGGAAGGGCAGAGAGAGAGGGAGACAGAATCCCAAGCAGGCTCCGTGCTGATAGCACAGAGCCCGAGGCAGGGCTCGAACCCACGAACTGTGAGATCATGACCCAAGCTGAAATCAAGAGTCAGATGCTTAACCAACTGAGCCACCCAGGCGCCCCTCAATAAATGTTTTTTAAAAAGAGGAGCTGGAAAAGGATTTGATTATAAGAACGATTACATGGTAAATAACAAAAGAAGTAGGAAAGTAACTTAAGATTTGTTTGATAAAGAAAAATTCTGTCGGGAGGTTATAATGTAGATAAAAGACCATTTATGAGACTACTAAAGCATCTGGATGAGAAATAAGGGCAGAAAGTAGGGCAGAACCAGTGGATTTTAGACAATATTAAAAAGGTTGAATTCATCAGACCTGGTGGTTAATTAAATGTAGAGGGATTAAGGAAAGCAAAGAGCTTAAAATGACTCAAATTACTGGGCGACTCTGTGAACTGTGGAACTATGAACCAACTTGGGGGTGGGGGGAAGAGCAGGACTGGATTCCGTCAGAGTGGTTTTTAGAAATGCTGAATTTGAGGGGCGCCTGGGTGGCTTCGTTGGTTAAGCGTCCGACTTTCGCTTGGGTCATGATCTCGCGGTTGTGGGTTCGAGCCCCGCGTCGGGCTCTGTGCTGACTGCCAGCTCAGAGCCTGGAGCCTGTTCAGTCTGTGACTCCCTCTCTCTCTCTGACCCTCCCCTGCTCGCGCTGTCTCTCTCTCTCCAGAAATAAATAAAACATAAAAAAAAAACATTAAAAAAAAAAAAAGAAATGCTGAATTTGAGCTGATTTTGAGATTTAGGTGGAGATGTCCAGAGGTCAGCTGGGCATCACTCTTTCCTGGTTCTACTATCTGGTTGTTCCCCCCCCGCCAGCGCGCTTTGTTGGCTCCTTCTGTCACCTGATTAGACACTGGTGGTTCCCTTCCCATCCCCTCATCAACACCCCATTTTTAACAATCTCTCTGGATGCTTCCCCCTACCACAATTTTACCCTTATTTATGTAAGTTCCGGGTTTTAATATCCATCTACTTGAATATCCTGTAGGTATCTTAAGGTCACCTTGCTAAAAACTAAAAACAGAGACAATAGAATATGAAAAATAATTAAAAGGACCCCCCCCACCTTGCAGATATATAAAAATTAACTCAAAATGGATCAAAGACCTGAATGTAAGAGCTAAAGTCATAAAATTCTTTTTATTTTTTAATAAAATTTTTTTTAAATTTTTTTTTTTGAGAGAGAGACAACATGAGCAGGGAAGAGACAGAGAGAAAGGGAGACATAGAATCTGAAGCAGGCTCCAGGCTCTGAGCTGTCAGCACAGAACCTAGCATGGGGCTCGAAGCCACAAACTGCAAGATCATGACCTGAGCCGAAATCAGATGTTTTTTAACTGACTGGACTGCCCAGGCACCCCTAAAACCATAAAATTCTTAAAAGAAAACATAGATGACCTTGGATTAGGCAATGGTTTCTTAGATAAAACACTAAAAGCATAAGCAACAAAAAATAGATCAATTGGATTTTATCACAATTAAAAATGTATATGCTTCAAAAGACATGAGCTAAAAAGTGAAAAGGTAACCCTAAGAACGAGTGAAAATATTTGTAAACCATATATCTGACAAGGGACTTATATATAACAAAGTAGAATATGTAAAGAATTCTTACAACTCAATAACAAAAAGATAAATATGACAATACTTAAAAAATGGGCAAAGGCAATGAACAGACATTTCTTCAAAGAAGACCTACAAATGGCCAATAAGCACAGGAAAGGATGCCCAACATCATCAGCCATCAGGGAAATGCAAATCAAAACCACAATAAGATACCACTTCACAAACCCACTAGGATGGCTGTAATAAAAAGACACACAATAACAAGTGTTAACAAGGATGCGGAGAAACAAACTGGAACCCTTATACAGTGCCAGTGGGAATGTAAAATGGTACAGCCACCTTGGAAAACTGGCCGTTTATCAAAAGGCTAACTGCAGAGTTACTACATGACCCAGCAATTTCCATTCATATATACTCAAGAGAATTCAAAACCCTATTTCCACACAGAAATTTGCACACAAATGTTCATAGTGGCATCAGCATCATTCTTAAAATCCAAGGAGTGGAAACCCAAATGTCTACCAACTGACAAATGGGTACACATTCATGGTATTATCCATACCAAGGAATATTTTTCCACCATAAAGAAGGAAGTGCTCATATAGAAGTACCACAGTGTGGATGAACCTCAAAGCCATAAACTATGATTCCATTCATATGAAACGTCCAGGGTAGGTAAATCCAGAGAGACAAGAAGTAAATTCGGAGTTGTTTGGGCCTGAGGGTGAAGGCACAGCAAAGGGAAGTGACTGCTAATGGGTATAGGGTTTCTTTTTGGGGTTATGATAATGTGCAGCAATTAAATAGTCGTGATGGTTCCACAACCTTCTGAATATGCAAAAAACCACGAAAGCATACAGTTTATAAGGGTCAAATTTTTGCTGTATGAATTACATTTCAATTTAAAAACATCAATCCTAAGCCAGAGCAAGAGTCTCATTAGTCATAAAAAACATAGTATGCGTTGTTAAGGGTGATTATCACTAAGAAATATAGAATCTTTGTTTCAGGATAATTTGAAAAATGTAGGCTGGAATAAATGAATTCTTAAACTTTATTTTTTTATGCTCATTACAAAACCTGTATCAAACATTATCAAAATGGCTTTCCTTCTAAAGCATATTGATGAGTGTACATAGTTTTCTCTTGCCTTGTAACCCTTAAGATACTAGATGATGCTGTAAGGAGTGGGGAAATGCCTGCTGAGCATTCTCAAACTTTCTACTATTTTTGAAACACACCGCCCAAGTTGAGAATAAGAGCTACAGTGTGATGTAGGTTTCAGAAGACCTCGTTTACAGTCCTAGATCCACTGACGATTTGTAAGGTAACTGTGGACAGGACACTTAACCTCCTTGACTCTGTTTCTTCATCTGAAAAGTGGGGATAACAATATCATCTTTTCTTAACACAGTATCTTTCTGGGTTTTAAAGATGCTTACAATGAGTAAATAATCTTTTAGATAAAACCTCTACCTCTCTGTAAGGTAATAAGAGATACACCAAACCGTGCCCTTCTGTGAAGAAACTGGGGAAGGCAGAAAGATGGCATGGGATAAGGAAGCAGGTAGGGCTGACTGTGGTGATGGCACATCAGCAGAGCACTGGATTTATGATCCTGGCGAACTAAAGAAGCACCAGGCACAAAAATACACTTCACTCTTCCCTTCATGACTTTAACAGAAATGGCAATGGACAGCCTATAGCTTGCTTCTCCTGAACTTGGAAAAGCTAACTGTCCAACTTCCATATGAATGTTCTTTAAAGTTTTATTTTATTTTTAATTTTTTAGTATAATTTATATAACAAAATAGATATATAATGCATGATTTAGTATAAGTTTTAATTTTCCAGTATAATTAATGTAGTGTTATATTAATCACATGAATGTTCTTAATATAGAAATATCTTGACTTAAATTTATAGGCACTTCACTAATTCTTAATTTGTAACAATCTCATCTCAAATAAACACACCTTGATTACCTTGAAAGAAAAAGCTTGTATTTCCACCCTATAAATAACAACTATAATAAATTGGTGACGACAGGGTTCCTGGGTGGCTCAGTCAGTTAAGCATCCGACTTTGGCTCAGGTCATGATCTCACAGTTCGTGAGTTCAAGCCCCACATTGGGCTCTGTGCTGACAGCTCAGAGCCTGGAGCCTGCTTCAAATTCTGTGTCTCCCCCTCTCTCTCTGCCTCTCCTCTGCTTGCGCTCTCTCTCTCAAAAATAAACATTAGAAAAATAAATTGGCAATGAAATTAAAAGTATATTTAATAAGGATATTTACCAATTCTTTTGGTTAATGATGATATTTTTTCAGCAGTTCTCACCTAAAATAGAAATATGTATTTTTAGTTAGAATTCTTTTTGGTAAAGGCAATTACCTCAATTTGAAAAGTTACATTAATCATGAATTTATAAATTGGTTTTATTCCAATGTTCACAAGAGGCATAAGCTGATGAAGCTAGAAGTTAAAAGATCATTTAACCCAATCCATTCATTTTACAGACAAGAAGTTGAGTCTCAGGAACATTAAACAACTTGATGGAGGCAACAGAGTTCATGGTGGAGCCGTAATGGCAACTCTACCCCCCACCCCGAGTCCATGGCCGTTCCCTCATGGTGCCAATACCTTGGCCACCCCAGGCCGCACCATCAGTTAGACACCATTTTGAGATTTAAAATGTTGTCTATGAAAAGTTTAAAACAATTAGAATATAAAACATATTACATAAAAGTCTAATTTCAGAAAGCTGAGGGATTAAGTATTTTAGTGCTTACAGCGATAGTTAAATCAGCTCAGGGGGAGTCTCCTCACAAGTCGGCTTCAGAGTAAGAATAAAAAACATTCTTCAAGATCTCCCCTTTAAAGCTCACCATACACTATTAATTTAAAATACCATACTGTGAATTTTACACCAAGAAATCATTGCAAAAGAAATTACATAGTATTTAAAAATATATATTCTACAATATGACTTACCATAGAGTCCTCAAGTGAATGGGTTAAATGAATATTGGTTACATATTCTTGTCCCTTCTCTTCTAACAGATATTTACACCTAAACAATTAAAAGAAGGTTAACTTTGGTAGCTGATAAATTAGTAAAGTAGAAGTAAAGAGATAATCTCCATTATCTTAATTCCATTAACTTGCTTTTTGTACTTCTAAGAAGGAGCAAAATACAATGTTATTCAATTCCCTATCAACTGTTATTTTAAGGTTAAAAAATGTTCCCTGTTATGCGGCTTCGCTAATCTTAGTGAGGCAAAAATATCACCTATTAAATTATCACCTTAACATTAAAAAATTTTTTTTCAAACAGTTAATCTTAAATTTTATTTACAGGATGTTTGAAGGAATTCTTTAGACTTTCAACCTTTCCTCCTAAGGCTTTTTAAGGTTAAGATTTATTTTCAAACAACTGCTCTGAAGTTTTACATTGTACTATTTTGCAGGCCAAAAATTCACATCATTTATATATATATATGTATTTTATTTTTAAAGAAGATGCCAAAGAGATGTTTAGTGTATGTCGCTATTATTCTAAGATGCCATTGATTATAAGAAGCATGATTATTTTAAGTACCACCACTGTCAATTCGATTATGACCCACCACCAGATGTGTCCTCATTTCAGAAATCTGCAAACATGAACAACTTTGTCTTAGAATCACTGAGACTGAGTAACATCAGCTAGAGGAGGTGATGGATTCCTAAGGAAACTCCTTGACGGAAAGGGCTCTCTCGTGCCCATCCACAAGAACAAAAGTATGTATTTGTAATCTGGCGTTTAGAAATAAAATCATCTGAATGCCACAGATACAATATACAAGCAATGAATGCTTTCTTTGGTCACCAGAGAAGGCTCAGGACTTTTTTTTTTTCCCTATAAAGTAGGTGACCCCATTTTTATAAAACCTGGTGTGAATTTCAAGCCATGGTGAGGGCAAAAATAGTTGAGGTGAAAAGTTATTCAAGATTTTCCACTGCAAAGTGTCTAACTTGCCCGTTCCTGAATAAACATGTAAATACCTTACCCTGGATACCACTTAGCATGTTGTTCCCAAGGGTCTTCACTGGGCTTCCAATCAGTGAGCCCTCCTCCACAGTAGAAGCATTTCACTTTGTCACCTTCCCCTACGAAAAGACACAGGTAAAACTACATGTGTTTGTGCAATCAAAAGCTTACACAAAAATACTCCTTTTAACTCTAGGAAATTAACCATTTCTAAATACATGAAGGTCGAATGGCTTCAAAGACATTCAAATTCACATTTAAGTAACAGACACAGCTGTTTGAGGAGGAAATACACACTAAATGCACTGAATTAATCTGAGGTATTTTACAGAAGACAAAAATAAAACTGCCCAATTTTTATGTGAAAAATTACAACTGTTACCTTCTCTCTACCACATCACTTGAGGCCATCCATACTATACTTCTTCAAACTGTAACTTTAACAATAAATCTCAGCATGATGAAATTACAAAGTAAGTTTCTCTACGGGTTACACCTATAGGACACTAAAGAAACCTTCGTGATTTCTACAGAATACTATGTAAAAAAAACATTGAAGTAACTGGTATTTTGTATTTGAGCACTGTTCAATCCTAAAGTAAATGGGTCAGACACATAAGGGTCTAACTTTTTGAATATTCCTGGAAAGAATATCACACTAATGGCCCTTCCTGACAAGTTTACAAGAGTCCATTTGAGAAGTGCTTATTTGAAGCAGTAAGGCATCATACAGGGCAGCTTCCAAATACGTAACCTATACGTAAAAGGCAGATACTAATTTTATTATCAGCCACACTAAACGGTCTAACGTTACCTCTTTTTATGAGGCGTAGAAAGAATGCAATGTAATATATGTACTGAGCACACAGAGTAGGTGCTCAATAAATTTACAGTTGGCATTGCTGTCAGACCCATTCTTCTCTCGGGGATAGCTATCAGCTTTTGTAGGTCATCCTTCTCCAAAAACCAAACCCATAAAGGGAAGGCTGACTCACAGTATGGTGGTCTCTTTCACATAAAAGTAGTGCTTACACTGCAGATTCAATGTAAGGGCTCACAGATTTAATGCTGATATAAACCATCATGCCAGCCTACACCTAAATATTTACCAGTTTAGGGAGCTACAGCAATCGATTTACTTCTTTTGGAGCCCTGAGACAGTTGGAAAGTTATTTAACGGACTGGTTTTATGATGATGTTTACCTAAAGCATAAAATCCAGCTCTTGCAAGCTGCTCCTTGTCAATGGAGTACATCCACGTCCCAAAAGTGACGATCCGTGCTTCATAATCTGCCATGGATGGATTTCTCGGAGCATTTGTTGAAATGGGGAAACTCCTATCAGAACTCATATCAGATTCACTTCGAACATTGATATTCCGGCCCAAAACAAAGAAGCAATTAGGAAAGTGTCGCCTGTGTTCTGACCACGCCCGATCGCAAGGTTCCCAATTTTTCAGTTTTCCACCACAGCAAAAGCACTGCACTTGATCATCAACACCCGTGTAGTAGAGTCCGGCGCTAGCTAACTCTCTCGGGGTCAGGTGAGCATAGTCTGGCCAGTTCTGAAAGGACTTTAATCTAGCTTCCTCACTATACATGGCAGGGTTCCTCGGGTAGATGGTGTCTGATAGATCTACGACCTGTCCAGTTCTCAAAAGATAGTCTGCGTGGGTCTCGGATGGCCTGTCTACAACAAAGTGATTTCTGTTCCCCAGATAGTTTTCAGCTTTATACTGACCATTCTGGATACCAGGATTTGTCGGTTGCCCGACATTATTTTCAAAATAAAAGCCGTTGATAAATCTGCAATTTGGGGATACTTTCCGGTGTCTTCCAACCGCGGAGTCTCCGTACTGCCATCGATCTACTGCCGCGCGGCAGCTGAAGCAGCGCACGGTGTCCCCTTCACCAGTGTACAGAAAACCCGCTCGTGCCAGCGTTGATGCCGAAACAGGACTACTGCTCGGGAAATTAGCGAAAGTCTTTAATCTATTACACTCTTCTACAAATTCTTCATCCTTATTGAGATCTGCAGGTACACAAGGTTTAGAGGCTTCACAACTATTAAAAGTCATCTTCTCCTCTTGAAAATAGGACTTGTCCACCTTTCCTAAAAAGAGAACATTACATTAAGAAATCCAAAATGTGAGACATAGGCAATATAATTTTGATATTAGAAGCTAACAAATTACCTACTGATGACATAAAATTATGCAATCTCTAAGAAACATTTTAATTCTAAATATTAGAGTTCCACACTGCCACATGATTCAAGTTACAAAGTAAAAGCCAGCATTTTTTGTTTTTTACAGGAAAGTAATATTTAAGTGGGTAGAATATAACTATTTATTTTTAATTGCTTATTTTACATAAATACAGAAACGATGTGATGCAGAATATATTAAAATTATTAACCATGTAAAACCATTAATTAGGAAAAACATAAAAGCATAAAATATGCAGATTCTTAAACTCCCTGCATAATTGTTATAATGGATCATTGTATATTCAAGGCATCAAAGTTCAGTATTTAGAATTTTAAAAAACCTTGTATGTTCAGAATGTTAATGAATTAATTTTTAATATTTCTTTACTTCCCTGGAAGGTAAAAGATATTTGAGTTTTATTCACAATACTGGTTCCAATATGTCCTTGAGGAGCATCACATGTTTCTAGGGGCGCCTGGGTAGCTTAGTCGGTTAAGTGTCCGACTTCAGCTCAGGTCATGAACTCACAGTTCATGGGTTCGAGTCCCATGTCGGGCTCTGTGCTGACAGCTCAGAGCCTGGAGCCTGCTTTGGATTCGGTTTCTCCCTCTCTCTCTGACCCTTCCCCTCTAGTGCTTTCTTGGTCTCTCTCAAAAAGAAATAAAACATTAAAAATTTTTTTTAATATCAAATGTTTCTGATTTTCATGCATATGAAAATGGACTCTTCTAGTCCATTTTTGGTTGGAATTGGATCATTTCAGATTCATGTATTACTGCCCTCTAGAGGGTAGCTTACGAGAGATTCTAAGTATGTGTAGACCTTAATTGCACTTACTTTTGCTATCAAACTGCTGGTCAAGAAACAGTCTGTTCAAATGGAAGAGGAGTACTAGTGTAACCTCATTAAAGTTGCCAAATTATAGCTGTGTAACATTTAGCCCAGAAAAAAATCCTAAAAGGAACTAGCTGGGTTATGAGAAGGGTGGGCAAATAATTTATCCTCCAAACCTGGAAACTCTGAAACTGAAAAAAAAGTTCCAAAAATTACACTGAGACAACAGGCATAAATCAGGGCTGCCCCAGGTAACTCTGGTTCTCCAGAATCTTGCACGGCTCCTAATACTGTGCTCAGTATATGGTTGGCAAAAATTTTTTTATAAAAAGAACAGACACGATAATTTTTTTTAAGTTTATTTGAGAGTAAGAGAGCATATACGTACAAGGGTGGGGACAGAGAGAGAAGGATAGAGAAGGAGAATCCCATGCAGGCTCTGTACTGTCAGCATAGAGCCCAACACAGGGCTCAAACTCACAGAACCGTGAGATCATAACCTGAGCCGAAGTCAAGGGTCAGACATTTAACTGACTGAGTCACCCAGGTACCCTGGGACACGGTGATTCTGTCTCTACTACGTATGTGCATTAATTGATTTCTTGGGAAGAATTAAAAGCCCTGGCATTATGCTGGCACTATATGTCTTGGAACATCATCTCAGAGTCATGTTCAACACAAGGCTTCTGTTTTGCAGGCTGGCAATAAACTTCAGTCTCCCTTGGCCTTGTCAATTTACAATCATATTAACTCCTATATACTGCAAAAGTTCAGATATATCTGCAAGGAACAATTTTTGGAAGACAGTCTCCATGATTTTTCATTATTGTTTCCCAGATGTCTGAAAACATTTTGATACTAGCTTTAAGACCCCTTGTTGAATCAGAGTAAGCTGGATGACAAAAATCAAGATTCAAAAAAACCAAAGCTGGCTGATAGGCTGAGATGAAATTTAATAGGGATATTAAACATTACATTCTGACTTTTATTTTTTTTAATGTTTTATTTATTTTTGAGGGAGAGACAGAGAGAGAGAGAGACAGCATGATCAGGGGAGGATCAGAGAGAAAAGGAGACACAGAATCCGAAGACAAGCTCCAGGCTCTGAGCTAGCTGTCAGCACAGAGCCTGACGCGGGGCTTGAACCCACAAACCGTGAGATCATAACCTAAGCCGAAGTCGGATGCTCAACTGACTGAACCACCCAGGTGCCCCTACATTCTGACTTTTTAAAACTGTTGCACAACTAAAGGAAAATGGAACCTTGGTTTGGAAAGAAGTCATGTGAAGGCAACCCTCTAGATTAAAATCTTGGGATTTTAGTTAAAAATTCATCTTGAGGAGTGCCTGGTTGGCTCAGTCAGTAGAGCATGTGACTCGATCTCAGGGTCATGAGATCAAGCCCCATGTTGGGCACAGAGCTTATGTCAGGGGAGAAAAAATCCACTACATGAGCCAATATTACATGGCTGCTTTAAAAAACAAACAAACAAACAAACAAACCCTTAAAGGTCCCAAAGTGCAACGCCAATACAAGAATGAACAGTCACAACAGTCAACAGCAGTACAGAATGGACTGGGCTGCCTGGGAGATTCCTCCCATCACTAGAAGGCACATCCACATGGATTAGGAGGTGGGGACAAAACACCTCTAAGTCTATAATGACCCTGAAGAATTAACGTTCAATATAATCCAAAACATATGAAAATTACCTTCCCTGAGGTGGTAAGTTTTATTTCTCAGGTCAATCAAAATAAACAGAAATGTAAAATCAAGGATCTATTCTCATTTCCAGATAGTGGACATTTTGTATGGTTCAAGTAGTCACCCCATTTCAGATAATATTAGATAAAACTCCATCATTCAATACTAGCAGGAGAATCTCTATTTGAAGCTTTCAAGTGGAGACCTCATCTTCCCAGGGGTTATTTCCATGTTAATAGTTTAGATTTCACTGTTTTGAAAAGCAGATATTTATTCAGAAGCACCCAATTGAACACTACATATACATTATTAGACTGTGAGCTTTTGTTGCAGGGTGAGAAAGCAGAATTATTAGAGAGGTTAAGAGTGAAAGGGAGAAAAATAACTGACAAAAGACAGAAACCTTGGGTTTGGAGGAAGGCACTAAATGAAAGGGAGGAGAGAGGATTTTTTTTCTAAAGAAGGATTTAAGTGAAATGAAGGCGGGAGAGATGATATTTAGAAAGTTAAGTATATATGTAGCACAGGAATTGTGAAAAGAAAATGGGGTATGAATATTGGAGAAGGGTGACAAAAAGGTTTTGGATGTAAAAAGGTCTGAATACAATAAAGTATGCGGAGATAATTTAAGGCTTCTTTGTGCAAGCGGGCTCAGGCTTTGTATTAGGTAAGCAGAAAGGTAAGAAGGCACAGAGAGAAAGATGTCAAAGAAAGCTCCGACATTAAACGGGCTAGGCAGTAAGTAATCTTGAGGGGAACGGCGGTTGGGAAAAATAGTACTATGGAAGCCAACACTGGTACAGAAAGAACCAGCAAGCAGTGGTACATGTATATGAGGATGCCATGAAAGATTTCAAGACAGTTAAGATGTTGTGTTTAGAATACACACACACCAAAAAAGCACACATACATGGGGGCACCTCGGTGGCTCAATCGGTTGAGTGTCCGACTCCTGATTTGGACTCAGGTCATGATCTCACAGTTCATGGGTTCAAAGCCCTACATTGGGCTCTGTGCTGTCAGTGCAGAGTGTGCTTGGGATTTCCTCTTTCTCCCTCACTCTCTGCTCCTCCTCAGCTCATGCGTGCTCTCTCTCTCTCTCTCTCAAAAATTAACATTTTTTAAAAAGAAACATACATATATGTATATACATACACACACACAGCACACATATATTTAGCCTAGTCAACCGGATAATGACAGCCGTGAGCAGGTGCCAAGGAGAGAAACTAATTGCTAATCAAGCGATAATGTGGGAATGTGGCGGTTACAGGGGGGCGAAAAACATGCACGTTAAGACCCACCTATGGGTATCTGCACATATACAAAAGTTTCTATTTCCCCAGGCTTTTAATATTAAAGTTGTCAAATATATAGAATAATGGCTATTTTAATGGGGGAAAAGGACGTAAAATAAGATGCATATTAGACTGCCACTGGGTGAAAACATATATTCATGGATAAGATTTGTAAGGAAAAAAAATTTTAATGTTTATTTATTTTTGAGAGAGACAGCGTGAGCAGGGGAGGGGGCAGAGAGAGGGAGAGACACAGAATCAGAAGCAGGCTCCAGACTCCGAGCTATCAGCACAGAGCCTAATGCGGGGCTCGAACTCACACAAACTGTGAGATCATGACCTGAGCCAAAGTTGGACACTTAGCCAACTGAGCCACCCAGGTGCCCCTTAAGGTAAAACTCTACCCCGAACGTGAGGCTTGAACTTACAACTGTGAGATCAAGGGTCACATGCTCCACCAACTCAGTCAGCCAGGCATCCCCCTTTATTTAACTGTAAGGTAACTTTTAATTAACGGGTAAATTACATTAAGGTGGCAGGAGTATAGGTGATCTTGCTCTCCAAAATGTCTTTTTCTGTCCCCCAACTGTCTTTAATAGTATTTTCACCACAGGGGCGCCTGGGGGGCTCAGTTGGTTAAGCATATGACTTCAGCTTGGGTCATGGTCTCATGGTTTGTGAGTTTGAGCCCACGTCAGGCTCTGTGCTGACACTGCAGAGCCTGCTTGGGATTCTCTCTCTCTCTCTACCCCTACCCCACTAGCACGCTCTCTCAAAAATAAACAAACTTAAAAAATAATAATTAAAAAATCTTTCCACCTACAGTCTCTGAGGTTGGCGCCGCCAGCCTGGGTCAGAAGCCTAGTTGTGGGGGAGGTAGATGAAAGAGAGGAGGTAGACAGGCTAAATGCCCCCAACCTCCTCCCTCCACAGGAGCCCTGCAGCCACTAAAAGCAGAGAGGAGGGAGGGAACCGTGCCTCTCTACCCGCTGCCCTGTGGAGCCCAGCATGAAGCCACAGGCCCCACTGGAGATGTACCTGGTGTACTGTGGCTTCCTGGGCTGCAGCTGTGCATGCACACATGCCGACCTGGCCCTCCGGAGAGGCAGGCAGCCCAGCATCCAGCATGACCGTGACTGCCAGGGCATCTGGGGTTGAAGAGGTTTGTTAATGAATTTCATATGCTCTCACTAGAAAGAGCCAAAACTTGGACATTTTTAAAAGAGTTTTATGCATGACTACAGCATGTTCATAAGATAGCTAATGTTGATCATTTATTAGGCTGTGCAGACATCCAGGAAGACTTATTACCTATAAATAATGATAATTATCACAAAGCTGTTTCAACAGACAACCCACTGCTTAGGATTTTTACACAAAAGAAGGAAGAAATCGATAACAGTGCCTTTGGTACAGATACACGGACAAAGAAGGAAAATGTTTTAGTCAACGCACTGTATTCTATCAACCACAGAAAAAAGCCACATCCAGTCACTGATATATATGCCCCAAGACTTTAGACCTGTACCTTGCATTATAGACGTCTACATTCTTCCAGAATATACATATGCATACAATATGCATACATACAATATGCATCATAGGGTTAGTTTATCTTTACAAGTGCAACACTGAACATTCTCTAGGACTCCATAGCCAGAATGGTTCAAAAAGCCTAAGGGAGACACCACATGGCTTAGAGAAGTCCCAGGGATCTTTATATCCTGGCTGGTTCCAGGAGGTCTGGTTCATAGCACAGGGCTATTGGCTGTTAATGATGAAGTTTTAGAAGTTAATTTTTTTTAAATGTTTTATTTCTGAGAGAGAGAGAGAGAGGAAGAGAAAGAGAGAGAGAGAGTGCGAGCAGGGGAGAGTCAGAGAGAGAGGGAGATAAAGAATCTGAAACAGGCTCCAGGCTCTAAGCTAGCTGTCAGCACAGAGCCTGATGAGGGGCTGGAACCCACGAACTGTGAGATCATGACCTGAGCCGAAGTCAGACGCTTAACCGACTGAGCCACCCAGGTGCCTCTTAGAAGTAAACAGCATAGAAGTTTCAGGGAAGAGTTTGATCAAGTAGTAGGCACGATGACTGCAAACCATTGCAACCTCATCGTAACAGTGGGAGAAACCAGAATAATGTTAGGAACAGTCGGACTTCTGGCAGTTCTAGCAAACCTACTGATAGTAGCCTTGGCTGTCAACAGCAAATTCAACCAAAAATTGACCAAAGGATGAAGACGGTGATGAAGATGACATTATTATTAAAGATAATGGTATGCTGCACAAGATTCCTGAAGCTTTTCCACTACCAGAAAGCCTGAAATGGATAACACCAATAGAACAAACTTAGTTTTGAGTCTGGACAAAACAGTTTTATTCCTTCTAATTGAGCTTAACATCCCGAGGAAGTGGCACAAACAGAATGTGAAACACATGTACCAGATCAGAAACTTTTAGAGTATGGAAAAACCCTACCATGAAATCATCGTTTGAATGTTTTGAGTGAAGGTGTCACAGGACTTGTAAATTTGGCTAGTTTAAGAACTTCCAAACCTCTGAGTCAATGACCTGGAGTAGGCATGAGAACAGTGTTGTAAGTTTAAAATGTTATTAAAATAAGGGGCGTCACTTGGTTTAGCGTCCAATTCTTGATTTTGGCTCAGGTCATGATCTCATGGTCATGAGATAGAGCCCTGTGTCGGGCTCCGGAGCCTGCTAAAGACTCTCTCTCCTCCTCTGCGCCTCCCCTGCTTACACATTCTCAAAAATAAAAAAAGTTACTAAAATAAACAGAAACAGGAAGTAGATTAGTGGTTGCTACAGCTGGCGGAGGAGGGAAATGGGGAGTAAATGCACATGGTTACTGGGTTTCTTTTTGGAGTAATGAAATATTCTAGACTGTAGTGATGTCTGCACAGCTCTGTGAATATACTAAAACCCACCTGACCTGTACACTTTAAAAGTAAGTTTAGACTAGGTGAGATATATCTTGATAAAGCCGTTTAAATGCTAGTTTGGTAATTGTTAGTATAAACTTTGGAGCATCAGAGGTGATTTTTATGCTAAAACAAAGGGACCCTTGCTAATGACATTACATGCTTTTTATGTGGAAAACTGGATGTTACAATACACTTTCAGAACTAGGCGAGAGGACTAAATCACTTCTATATGAAGCAGTTAAATATTTAACCTGTCACAAAGATCCCAGTTAATTTTTCTTTCAATTACATTCTTTCAATTCTAATGTGAAGTCTGATTCTTATCTCTTTTGATACTCTGAAGACCTCAGTTCTTATCTTCACAATATTTTATTTCTTAATGTTCCTGTTGCTAATTGTTACAAATTATCATCTGAAATGCATTTTTTTCTAACTTCTAAGTAACCAAACCAATCAGCTGTTTTTATGAGCCAATTACCCTCTTTCCATATTGTGAAGCACTGAAGCTATGTTCCTGAATTATGAAGTTCTGTGACAGTTTCCTAACACTGGGGTGTATTCATCTTACATTTTATTTATAAACTAATTCCAAATAGGAATAGCACTGACTCTGGTAATATAGAAGACTCTAATTCTTCATTTCCTCTCACTGCAAAACATTTGTTTTGTCTACACATATATACATACACAGACATATATTAATGTATTCAAGGAGTGTGAATTGTTTTGAATATAAAATACACATAGGTTAAAAGATTTTTATACACAGGACAGACTTGTGTACTTTTTATACCAAGGTTTTGGATCTCCTACAGTGGGATTGTGCCAGGAACACTGGCTATACTTTGGGAAAAAGTTGTGGTATTTACCATGGCCAGGTAGAGTTTATCCATATTATTTTCATTAATTTATTTCTAGCATATCCACTTAGAACAGTTAAGAGTAAGGCTCTCAACTTTCATTCTTTTCCTGAATTCTTTTGTATTTATCATTGTACAATGTGTGCAAGCACTATAGTATGCATGTATATAGAAATTAAGAACATTATGAAGTACATAAGTTCCCTATACTTTATGAATAATTCCCCCAAAAGCTATTTATTATTTTTTTTTAATTAAGTAATCTCTGTGCCTGATGTGGGGCTCGAACTCATGAGCCCGAGACCAAGAGAGTCACATGCTCTACTGACTGAGCTAGCGAGGATCCCCTATTAATTTTATGGTAGGGCTACTATAGATGCCTTTAGAATACTTGTATGCTGTTAAAACAATGGAAGAATCAAATGACTCCATTCTGAAGGACAGATTCTCTAAATGGTAAGGAGGAGGAGGAGGAGGAGAAGAAATAAAGTCCTGATTAACTGGGGAATAAAAAACCTCTAATGTTAAAGCAGTAGAAAAAAAAAATCCCATGCAGAGAAGTATTTTTTGTGAGATTTAATATCAGAACACTACTCAGAAATGTATTATCAAACTTTCTTTTTATCTTTTGCTTTTTTATTAAAAATGTTTTAAAATTTATTTTTAATGTTTACTTATTTTAACAGAGAGACAGAGAACTCGATGAGGGGGTGAGGGTCAGAGAGAGGGAGCACGAGCGAGGATCCCAAGCAGGCTATGCACTGTCAGCACAGAGCCCAATGTGGGGCTCGATCTCACGAATCATGAGACCATGACCTGAGCCAAAATCAAGAGTCAGACACTTAACCAACTGAGCCACCCACGAGCTCCTAAGGATTAGGAGCTGCCTTACTTGAAATAAAAAGTAATAATTTTTTTTTAAAGCTGTTTGGGGGATACCTGGGTGGCTCATTCCATTAAGCATCTGTCTCTTGATTTCTGCCTAGGTCATGATCTCACAGTTCGCGGCATTGAACCCTGTGTTGGGCTCTGTGTGCTGACAGTGCAGAGCCTGCTCAGGATTCTCACTCTCCCTTTTTCTCTGCCCCTCCCCCACTCATGCTCTCTCACTCTCTCAAAATAAAGTTAAAAAAAGTTGTTTGGTAGCCAATTATTACTGCTTAGGCAATTTTTTAAAAATCTACTCCATAATATCATGAGTTTCATTTATCACAGCATCTTAAAAATTGTAAGTAAGCAGTTTCATATGTGTACCAGACACTGATGAAAGTAATTTTGACTCTGCACAAATTTATTTAAGATGGATAACTAGGAAATGGTCTCTGATGACTGAAAATTAACTACTATAAATATCCATTAACATTTTTTGTTAGTTTTAATTTTATTTTAGAGAGAGAGAGAGAGAGAAAGAGTGAGAGCAGGGGAGAGGGGCAGAAGGAGAGAAAGAGAGAGAATCCCAAGCAGGCTCCACACTCAGCATGGAGCCCAATATGGAGCTCAATCCCACAACCCCTGGATCATGACCTGAGCAGAAACCAAGAGTGGACACTTAACTGACTGAGCCACCCAGGTGCCTCCCCTCCCCCGTTTAAATTTTTTAAGTCAAATAGTACCTGAATAACAAATCACCATTCTTAACAAATAAGTAGCAAAACCTTTCGTGGTTTTATTTTTGTTTTTACCAAGCTCATAGAGCTCTACAATCTATACTTCACTCTTCCGGTCACTGGAAGAAATTTATCCCATCACTACTGGCTCACTTAACAAACTACAACTTCTTTTTTTTTTTTTTAATTTCTGAGAGAGAGAGGGGGAGAGAGAGAGAGAGAGACAGCATGAGCAGGGGAGGGTCAGAGAGACAGGGAGATACAGAATCTGAAACAGGCTCCAGGCTCTGAGCTAGCTGTCTGCACAGAGTGCGACACGGGGCTCGAACCCATGAACTGTGAGATCATGACCTGAGCTGAAGTCAGATGCTTAACTGACTGAGCCACCCAGGTGCCCCAACAAACTACAACTTCTTAACGTTATTTGTGCAACCAAGGGCTTTGTTAACTTCTCATCATGAGAAAGCATTTAACTACACTGACAGGGCACAGTACAAAGGGAGCAGAGTGACTGTTAGAATTTTGAATTGTGCCCCCACAAAAGATATGTTTAAGTCCTAACCACTGGTTATGAATGTGACTGTATTTGGAAATAGGGTCTTTGCAGATGTAATCAAGGTAAGTTCATTAGGGTGGGCCCTCATCCAATATGCCTGAAGTCCTTTTAAGAAAGGAAGACACATGGTCACAGAGGCACACAGGGAAGACAGCCGCGTGAAGATGGAGACAGAGACCGGAGTGATAATGCATCTATAAGCCAAGGAACACCAAGGCTGAGAGGCAACTCCAGAAGCTATAAGAAAGGCATGGAACAGATTCTCCCTGGAGCCTTCAGAGAACATGGCCCTGCCAACACCCTCATTTCCAACTTCTAGCCTCCAGAAGGGTGAGAAAATAAATTCCTCTTGTTTTAAGCCTCTCGGTTTGTGGTGTCTTGTTATGGCAGCCCTAAGAAAAGCTAATACAATGTTAAAAATTTGGCAAGAATTATGTAAGCAATATAATCCTATTAGCTCCCACTGCAGTGGGATCATGCTGACTGAAACGCATTATGTAATTAAATAAAGGCGTCTGTTTAAAACTCAGAATATGTATGTTTTTAGAATCTCATCTATGACATCTTTACGGATTCTTCCACTCAAAATTCCAGAATGATTACTCTTTGTGCCGCTACTATACCATCTACATAATTTGCTGATAACCTAAGTTGTACTAGAACAAGATTTAGCAATTTCTGAATGTTTGTCCAACCTTTTTTAATGTACTTTTTAAAAAATTTTTACATTTATTTATTCTTGAGAGACAGAGCATGAACAGGGGAGGGGCAGAGAGGAGACACAGAATCTGAAGCAGGCTCCAGGTTCTGAGCAAGCTATCAGCACAGAGACCAACGTGGGGCCCAAACCCACAAACCATGAGATCATGACCTGAGCTGAAGTTGGATGCTCAACCGACTGAGCCACTCAGGCGCCTCTGTCCGACCTTTTTTATTTTTATTTTTTATTATTTTTTTTAAATGTTTCATTTATTTCTAGGAGAGAGAGAGAGACAGCGTGAGCAGAGGAGGGTCAGAGAGAGAGTCACAGACTGAAACAGGCTCAGGCTCTGAGCTGGCAGTCAGCACAGAGCCCAACGCGGGGCTCGAACCCACGAACTGTGAGATCATGACCTAAGCGAAAGTCGGACACTTAACCGACTAAGCCACCCAGGCGCCCCTGTCCGACCTTTTTTAAAAAAGTTTATTTTGAAAGAGAGAGAGTGCGAGCAAGAGAGGGGCAGGCAGAGAGAATCCCAAGCAGGCTCTGCACCGCCAGAGCAGAGCCCGACATGGGGGGCTCGAACTCATGAACCATGAGATCATGAACTGATCCAAAACCAAGGCAGACACTTAACCAACTGAGCCACCTGGCGCCCATGCATGCGTGTTTGTACGTGTGTATATATGTATGTTGTTAGAATGAAGGTCTTTTTTGGCAAGGATTGTGCCTTATCACATCTGTATCCTCAAGGCCTGGAGCAATGCCTGACAGGCAGCTGGGCCAAGGGATGAATGCTGAACCACTCCTCTCCCAGGACTGCTGTCATTATGCTGCATGCCACCCCACCCCCCACCCCCCACCCTCGCATCTGCCCTGGACACTTGAGATCACTGGGAGCACTAAAAACTGTTCATATTTGCCTAGGAAATTGCTCATATACGCCTAGGAAATGTGACCAAAATAGTAAGTACATGCATACCATGCAAACAGAATCATTCTTCAGTCATAAAAACCGATACTAAACTCACATTTCAGGGGCACTAGGCTGGCTCGGTAAAAGGAGCATGTGAATCCTGATCTCTGGGCTCAAGCCCCACCTTCAGTGTAGAAATCATTTAAATAAATAACTTTAAAAAACCCACATTTCAAAGATATTATAGGTTTCACAAAAATCTTCATAGTAACACAATCAAGGTTTTCTATGTGCTAACCATAAGACATCATCATAATTTAAAATTCTGAAACTCTTTCTCATTACATGCAGAAACATTACAAATTTTTCTCATCAGTTGCCTTTTCCCCCTATATAAGATCCAGCATAGAGAGCTTCTGAAATAAGTTGAAATAAGTAACATTCTCCCTGACCCAACTGAGGTCAACCCATTTCTTAATTACCTTAAGTATTAGCCAGTTATTTGTGTTTAGAATTAGCATTTTGATTTACAAAGTTGTAGTATTTATGTAAACACACTGTAATATTAAGAAGCTGAGGGGCACCTGGGTGGTTCAGTCAATTAAGTGTCTGACTCTTGATTTGGGCTCAGGTCACGATCTCAGGGTTCATGTGATCGATCTGCATGAGCCTACTTGGGATTCTCTCTCTCTCTCTCTCTCTCTCTCTCTCTGTGTGTGTGTCTCTCTCTGCCTCTCCCTGATTGCACTCTCTCGTACTCTCTAAATAAATAAACAAAAACATTCAAAAAATTTTTTGAGAGAGAGAAAGAGAGAGACCATGAGCAGGGGAAAAGGGGGGGGGGGGAGACAGAGAGAGAGAGAATGAATCTCAAGCATGCTCCATGCTCCGCACAGAACCCAAGGCGGAGCTTGATCCCATGACTCTGGGATTATGGTGTCAGATGCTCAACTGATGGAGCCAAAATCAAGAGTCAGATGCTCAACTGATGGAGCCACCCAGGTGCCCCAAGAAGCTGAATTTTTAAAAATTATACCCCTTAAACAAAAAGGGTGTATCATTTTTAAAGTTTACCTTTTGCCCTATATTTACATAAAAATTCAAATTTCAGTCAAATTGTTCATTTATAGTAGTGAAGTTCAGGGGTGCCTGGGTGGCTTAGTCAGCTAAGCATCCACCTTTGGCTCAGGTCATGATCTCATAGTTCCTGAGTTCGAGGCCCACAGCACAGAGGCTGAGCCTGCTTCGGATTCTGTGTCTCCCTCTCTCTCTGCCATTCACCTGCTCACATATACACTCTCTCTCTCTCAAAATAAATAAACATTAACATGGTTCTTCAAACCATGAAGCATATTTTCTTTTAACTTTTAATGGTCAATAAAACATTTCTGAGGTTAATTACATTCAAGCAAACCAAAAGTTCATTCCCTAAAATTAAGTACCAGAGCCATTCAAGTAACTAAATGGCATTAATGAGCACTTAGCTCATAAGCTCAGTCAATAACATAAACTTATGAATAGGGCTATATACAATTCATGCACAGTCATGAGACCTACTTCTGTAAATACCTGCAAGGGCATGCTGAGAACCAACAAAAAGAATATCAATTACATGTTCTATACTTAATTTACAAAGTCATAGTAATACTTAAATTTGAGCAAAGACCTCCAATCTTTGCCTAATTATTTATAATAATTTACTCCACAGGTACCGTTGCTCAAAATGGACACATAGAAAGTTATCCCCTCATCTTTTTTTTTTTTAAAACAAATCATGCACCTGTATTCTCTGAAAGAATGTTCTGCATGAAGAATACACAGGTTTGGGGCTTAAGAATTCACTGAAGATCACAAAAAGGCTCAAGATCACGATTACTACTATATTATTGCCTCTTCCCTTTCACTGAAAACTGTTCAGACCATGATTATTACAGTGCTCACTAAATAGTAGGCTTTGATTAAAAAACAAACCATCTACAGTCCAAACTATAGATCCATGACATAGATTAATACTATTTATGCTTATTCAGAGCCCAAATCAAAACCTTTGTTAAAATCATAACAGGCAGGAAGAAAAAATCTCAAAATGGATTTTAATTCAATCTTTAATACAAACAAATGTTTTCCTTTTTAAAAGACAGGAATTAAGAAAGAATTTTACTGGGGCACCTGGATGCCTCAGTCAGTTGAGCATCTGACTTTGGCTCAGGTTACAACCTCATGATTTGTGAGTTCAAGCCCTGCATCGGGCGCGCTGCTGTCGTCGCACAGTCAGCTTTGGATCCTCTATCACCCTCTCTCTGCCCCTCCTCTGCTCATGCTCTCTCAAAAATAAACTTAAAAAAAAATAAATAAGGAAAACAAAAATGAAAAAGAATCTTACTACCCAGGCTGCGACCTTTAGGTATATTTATCCTTTCAGAACCTTTTCTGTGTGCATGTGCACACGCACATTATAAATATTTCTAGAGGGAATTTATTATACGTGGTATCTTACAACTTGCTTCTTTTTCCATGAAATAATATATCATAAGCATCTTCCCACATCAATCTTTATCTGGATTAAAACAGTATTTTAAATGGATGACTAGTACAAATCCATATTTCTGAACATTAAGTTTACATGTATATATTTTTTTTAAATTTTTTTTTTAAATGTTTTATTTATTTCTAGGAGAGAGAGACAGCGTGAACAGGGGAGGGTCAGAGTGAGAGGGAGTCACAGACTGAAACAGGCTCCAGGCTCTGAGCTGGCAGTCAGCACAGAGCCCGACGCGGGGCTCGAACCCACGAACCGCGAGATCATGACCCAAGCGAAAGTCGGACGCTTAACCGACTAAGCCACCCAGGCGCCCCTACATGTATATTTTTAAAGAGAGACAATACACACACGATCAAACAATTCAAGAAGTCATCTCATTCATGCCACCCCATACCTTAAACCTCTGGTTCCCCTTGAAGGGTTTCAGAACAAGCCTTCCCAAAACGTACCACTTGGGCATGTAGATTACGTTAAGCTGAAGTCAATCAAGGCCCAAAGACTCAGGAAAAACTTTTACCTCCCCCTTTAACTGCCTGAAGGAATTTAGATAGAGGGCTAGGTCCAGGAAGAGAACTATCATCAAAGATCACTACAAACAATATGGGCCAGGTGTGGTTAAGCTGGGAGAGGTTCTGCAGGGCCTGGAGATCAAACTCCTCTCGGGTCTCACTGTCTCTGGAGGCCAGGCAAATATTTACTTATCAAACATTTGTTCTTCTCATCTTCTTGTAAACTGTCTTTCTCCCCCTTTTAAGTCTCAGACCCCTACCCCTTTCTCCTTATCTCAAGATGGCAAATAAGTCTCAACCATCGGACTGCCTGTGGATTTCATATTCTTATGTGGCTTCTTAGTTAAATTTTTCTCCTGTTAATCTGTCTTCTATCAATTTCCCAGCCAAAGAACCTAGAAGAGGAGAAGAAAAAAATTTCCTCCCCAACAGCTGGGTGAGCCAGGTAGGAACAACTGTACTGGCTGATTGCTGCCTGCTCTATGGCTACTACGGCTAAGAAATTCTGGCACCTCTGATAAATGTGGTAGAAGGTAGGAATTCTTACCAGGTCAGTCTTCTGAATCTCTGGCTGCAGGGCCCAGTGGAAATGAGAATGGTGAGAGTCCTTCTTTCCTTTTCTAAATTTAGAGTAGCAGGAAAAAATATCTGAGTAGTTCCTTGGCTACGCAACTCTTGTAAAGAGCTGAGCACTCTTGATTTTTATTGATCTTTTCCCTCCCAGAGACAGTCACTCTTTTTGTCTCTGTTGTGCTGTTTGTCATAAGAAGGAAGGCCCTGGGGTAGAAGGCAGGCATAGGCCCTAGAAGCCTGCTGTTCAAGCCGGCCTCACTGATTGGTGAGTTCATGGTTCTCACCAGACCAATGTCTGTTTAGACAAACTTTGCTGTGGGTTAATGAACACATGAGATAAAGGCTGTTGCCAAGCAACATCTTGGAAGCCAAAGCCACAAAATTGGAGGGCATGGGTCAAGCATTTAAGAACTGTTAACAGCACCGGCCACCTAATCCAAAGTCTCCTGTATTAGGATAAGCTGGTCACAGAACAGGTCACATTTACACCAGGTCACTCGCCAACCTCAAAAAACTTTCCACACAAGGTAAAACCACCACATGATCCCCAACCCAGTGGCAGATCCCTCTTAGGTATGAGTCTGGCTCCAAGACCCCAGGCTTAGCTACAGCTGTTTACATACATACACAAAAAGCTAAATGAGGTTTTCCCTTTATCTTGTTCTAGGTCTTGAGCATGAGAATACGCTCTCGTCTCTGCCGGCCAGAAGATACATGTACCAGCGTGCACCTTCGTGGCCAGTCGAACAGACTGCGTTCTGAGACCCAAAGTCACAAGCAGCACTCTTTTCATCTGACTGTGCCAGGGAAGTCTGTTATAAGGGGTCCCAGTCCATACGGTGCTTTTGTCATCTCAGCTTTTGTTGTTTTGTTAGTGTTGGGAAAGCCTGGTTCTAGTAGTGCCTGCCAGGTGTCAGATGAGTGGGTCTGAAACTGGAGGCGTCTTCGTGTTCTTGTGGGAAAACAGAGACCCTGTTCTCATGACACCATTCTTACAGCCTACAACAAAGGGCTTTCCTTTCTCAAACTATCTTTGGGAGTGAACTTTCTGGATTTTGTAAGGACTGCATCTTGTCCTCTCTCGTGGGATGCCTCTTGCATCTTTGGTTAAGCCATAAAAAGGCTTCTTGATCTGAACGGCTATGGACATTAATAGATGCTACTCATCAAATGACCAGATGATGGATCTTCTGAAATGAAAAGGTTCTATAGTTGAAAAAAAAAAAACTTTAGAGAGCTCTCATCCTAAACAATTGTCTTAACAGTACCTATGGGAAAACCAAATTAAAAAGTAGATACAAAGAAATAGAAGAGCTGGCCTTAGAGACTCCCTTAACAAGATGAAACGAATAGAAATTAGACGTAGTACAAAAATTAAAGTCCCAACATAAATTCCATTTCGTAAAATCTGGCCCATCTCCTCAGCAAATTCCTTTAGCCTCCAAAGCTTCTTCACTTTCCCCAGAAAATCCCTTAAAACACCTAGCTCCTTGCTTCGGCTTCCCTTTCCTTACAAGATTCACAGGGAGCACTCCAGCACGATCTCTAAGCCCAGGGTAGACAGGTTATTCATGTAAATACTAAAGTCAGAAAATAAATTTTACAGAAACACCCAGGATAGACAATATGGCTCAGACATAAGGCTTATTTGGCAGGGTTCTATAATCGGGCACCTCCAGCTTCCAGCCCTCCTGTGCAGTGCCAAAGAATTCATGGCCCCTGGACAGGAGCAGATCTTTTCAATTATAAAGCCCTTTTACCTCTACTTTCAGAAGAGCCTACCAAATTTAAAGAGGAATTAAAAAGACTAATGGCCATTTATTACCCCACACGTGGGGACCCTGTTTGGTTGCTAAGGGGTGTTCTTCCCATCCATGATTATACTATAGTTATCAGACAAGCCAGACCCCCCCAAACCTCCCCACCTTGAATTTCTACTAGCCCCTCCTACAAATGTCAACTGAAGGGGAAGATCGGGGGCCAAAAGGGAGGCTTTTCCCCTTAAGGTGAGTCCGAGGTTGAAACGTACATCAAAAAGGCCTTTATGTAGACTTTACAAAGGCATGCTGCATTAAACCCTGAAAATGCTTGCTGTTTATCTGCCTAAAAACGGACAAGATATTTAAAAGATTTCTTTCAGGGGCACCTGGCTGGCTCAGTGACTAGAGCATGTGACTCTTGATCTCAGAGTTGTGAGGTCAAGCCCCATGTTGGGCATAGAGCTCACTTAAAAAAAAGTTACATATATAGGGATAGAGGGAGGGGGAGAGGGAGGCAGAGACAGGGAGAGACCCAACACACAGCTCTGTGGTTGGAGACTAGCTGGACTGGAAGCTAATATTCAGAGCTGGACAAAAACTTTGTTTTTGGTCTCCTCCCCTAAGAAAAAATAAAACTATGTACCCAGAGGGAAAGAAAAATCTTCTAAAGACTTTGTAAAAGGATTTATGTGTGGATCAACCTAGAGGCATTTAAGTTGCAACCCAATTCTTTGAGGGATTGAGAACAATTGTCCTTATCTGACAAATCTTTGCAGAACTAGAAATGCAACTCTAGAGGCAATTCCTTTTAACCAATCCCAAAGCCTCTCCTATTTATCTCACAAGGCTTGTGAATACTGGCCTTAGGAAACTGAACTCTTCTTGGAGGAACTTGCACTCTTTCCCTGTGCCTTTGAGATGTAAGGGTGAATTCTTATCTAGACTATCTCCAATATCACAAGGGGAAAAAAGGGAGAAAGAAGACTTTCAAAAATATAAACTGCTAAAAAGGCTCATAGTTAAAATTTGAAAAGAAAAACTCTAAGGTCTGTACTCGCATCTGTCTATATGCTTGTGTGTGTGTGTTGTAGATGGGTGGCACTGTCTAGGTCCAGATGGTATTACTAAAGTTAATGTGTAAAAGAGGTCTATTTCATTGGCTTAAAATTAAGTGCTTATAAAGTATTCCTAAAGTTGTCAGAAATATAACAGAAAGTAACTCAAATGCTTCTCAGGTTCACGTGATGGGGAAAAATATTCAGTACCAAAGCCCTTCATCACTCTAAAACAGCCATGTCTTGGGGCACCTGGGTGGCTCAGTCGGTTAAGTGTCCAACTTTGATTCAGGTCATGATCTCGTGGTTCATGGGTTCAAGCCCTGCATCAGGCTCTGTGCTGACAGCTCAGAACCTGGAGCCTGCTTTAGATTCTGTGTCTTCTCTCTCTGTCCTTCCCTCACTCATGCGGTCTCTCCCTCAAAAATAAACATTTTTTTAAAAGGCATATCTTTAGACTTATCAACGTTGAATGTAATGCAGACATTCAAATTTTACTCTGCTCAGGTCTACTAGTCAAATAAGTTCATGTTATAGCTCTTACAAAATTTGTCAGCAAGCCATGAGATCATTAACTGTCTTTTAGGTTCTACCTATAAACTAGACTGGATCTTGAATTCAGAAGTTTCCTCCAATATTTGGCTACAACTCTCCAAACTAACTTTTTTTAATGTTTATTCATTAACATTAATGAATGCATGAGCAAGAGAGAGGAGATGGGGAAGGGGCAGAGAGAGAGGGGGAGAAAGACAATCCCAAACAGGCTCTGTGCTGACAGCACAATTCAGGGCTCAATTCTGCGAACTGTGAGACTATGACCTGAGCTGAAATCAAGAATTGGATGCCCAACTGAGCCACCCAGGCACCCCACCAAACTAACATTTCCAAATTTTTCCCACTTTTTCTTAAAATGTTTGAGAGACTGAGTAGGGGAGGGACACAGAGAGGGAGAGAGAGAATCCCAAGAAAGCTCCACACTGTCAGCTCAGAGCCCAACACAGGGCTCAAACCCATGAACCCTGTGTCCATGACCTGAGCCGAAATCAAGAGTCAGACACTTAACCAACTGAGCCACCCAGGCACCGCCCCCCCTTCTGATTTGGAATCATCGAGAATATTGTCCCTTTTCCAAAGCCATGCAATTTAAAGCTGGACAACCTGCTAGAAACTTCAGAGAAATCACAACAGCTCACATATAGTCAATTTTCATGCCTGTTGCTACGTGGACCACTCAGTTCACCAGAGACATTCAAACTACAGACCAGGAAAATCTTTCAGAACGCCAGTGCCTAACCCTCACTCCATCTGAAGATACTTCAAGCTAGACATCTAAAAATCCTCTTAACTGGCTGCCTTCAGAACTCAGAAACTGGGACTATAATCTGCTCTGTTAACCTTTGTTTTTCTTTCATTTCCACAGAAATTGATCTTATTAAATCCCAGGCTGTCTGTACCACAGCCCTAGCGTTGGGAGCCCACCTGCCTCACTATCTCCTGAAATGAGACACAACTATGTAACTGAACTGACCTATTTTCAGGACTAAGAGACCAATCAGTTCACTGAGACGGAGAAATGTACCAACTCAACTTCCGGACTGTGAGACTTCTTGGGCAAGTTTCAGAGACAGGTCTGAAAAGTTTCAGAATAAGCCTTCCCAAAATGTGCCACTTTGGCATGAGGATTACTTTCTAAAAATTTATTATTAACCGACTGTAATCTCTAGACCCATCATGGGGCTTGTACTCATGACCCAGAAATCAAGAGTCCATGCTCTATGAATGAGCCAGCCAGGTGCACCAGGCATGTAGATTACTTTAAGCTGAAGTGAGTCAAGCTCTGAAGACTCAGGGAAAAGCTTTTACCTCCTCCTCAACTGCCTAAAGGAATTGAGATGGAGGGCCCAGTGCAGCAGGAGAACTCTCACCAAGGATCCCTACTGAGAGTATGGGCTAGGTGTGGATATGCTAGCGGGTTGGGGGGGTGGGTCCTTCAGGGCCTGGAGATCAAATCCCTGTGCCCCACTGTCTCTGTTATGGCCTGGCAAATATTTATCAAACATCTGCTCTTCCCATCTTCCTGTAAACTATCTTCCTCCCCCCTGAAGTCTCAGGTCCCTACCGCCTTCTCCCCAGCTTAGGATGGCATATAACCCTCAACTGCCTGCCTGCAGGCCTCATGTTCTTATGGGGCTCCCGTATGTATGCAATTTAATTTTTCTCCTGTTAATCTGTCTTATATCAATTTACCAGCCAAAGAACCTAGAAAAGTATAAAAAGTAATTTTCTTCCCCAACACGTTTCCAGTAGCAATCACTCTCACCAGTTTCTTGTGTATTCCTCCAGAGACAGCCTATGAATATATAAGCACGTATGAACATTTTTAAGAACAAATGTTGACATATTTCAAAGTTATGCACCTACATCTATGGACATTTAGAGAGCTAACAATTTTTTAGTACTATAAGTTTTTTAAGAGTGAAGGTCCTTTTTTTTTTTTAAACTTTATTTAACTATTTGGGGGGTGGGGAGAGAGGGGCAGAGGGAGAGAGAGGATCCCACCACTTTGAGATCTTGACCTGAGCTGAAATCAAGAGCAGGCTGCTTAACCAACTCAGCCACCCAGGCGTCCCAGGGTAAAAGTCCTTCCATCCAAACCTTTTAATGTCATTATTTGCATTTAGTACCAGTATTAAATGGTTTCAAATGGGAGTCAAATGGGTGTCCCTCACTTCCTGTTAGTCTATCTCAGTTTTGACCAGGAATAGTGTTAAGAAAAAACTTGAAAACACTTGCATATCTATAAGGAAAAGATGAACACTTCATCAGAAAATAGGCAAATTTACAAATGGCAAATACTAATGGCCAACAAACATCTACAATAATCTTAAATTTCATCAGTAACAAAAGAAATAAACATTTTAAAAGATACCACCATTACTGCCCTGTTTGGCAGAGATCACTATCCCTGCCGACAATAATGCAGCAGCGGGGAAAGTACAGGATAACAGGTGTGCTTGCTGGTAGAACTAAAAATTGGTACACCTTTTGTGGGGGGAGGAGTAAAACAAGTAAAGGGGATTAAGAGCACACTTGTCTTGATGAGAACTGAGTACTATACGGAATTGCTGAACCGCTGTATTGTATATCTGAACATATAACACTGCATGTTAACTACACTGGAATTAATATTTTTTTAAATTAAGTTCACTTTTCCTGGAGAGTAATGTGGCAATATGTTCTAAAAGTCTTGCATATATGATTACCTTTTGAACCACCTATTCTCTTTTTTTTTAGGTTTATTTATTTTGAGAGAGCATGCGTGCATACAAGCACAGAGGAGAGGCAGAGAAAGAGAGAGAGAGAGAATCCCAAGCAGGCTCCACACTGTCAGTGCAAAGCCCAATATGGGGATCAATCCCATGAACCATGAGATCATGACTGGAGCTGAAATCAGGAGTCGGGACACCTAACTGACTAAACCACCCAGGAGCCCATGAACCACCTATTCCCATTGTAAGCATCAACTAGAATGGAAATAAAGAGATTTTTTTAAAAAATGTATATATAAAGACTTCAATACAGTCCTAACTATAAAAAACAACAACTCAAAAAAAAAAAAAAAAAACCCACAACAACTCAATGTCCAACAAAAGAGGACAACGCTTTGGCACTATGGATACTAGGCATTCATTCATTAAAAACTCAGGCTGTCGAAGACTCCTAAGGGAACCAGACATATGTTTGTGCTGTTGTATTATGTGAAAGAAAGCTGGTTATAAATACTGTGCAATTAATCCTAATTATAAAAATACAGATATATAAAGACTTAGGCTAAACCATACATCAAAATTCTACTGTGGTTATCTCTGGGCAGTGGTATTATTGATTTTATTTTCTTTGTACTTTTCTTAATTTCTAAATTTTATCCAATAAATATATTAGATTCTAATCAAAAGAAGGAGCCCCTGGGTAGCTCAGCCAGTTAAGTGTCTGGCTCTTGATTTTGGCTCAGATGTTCTTGCAGCTCATGAGATTGAACTCCCCCATCAGGCTCTGCACCCACAGCAGAGAGTCTGTTTGGGATTCTCTCTCTGCCCCTCCCCTGCTTGTGCTCTCTCTCTCAAAATAAATAAATAACATGAAAAATTTTTGAAAGAAAGCAATTGGGCTTTTGATTAGTCAGGTCCCTTATATAATCCTGCCCAGTAGACTGGGGGTGTTACTTGGCTATGTGCCAGGTGACAATGCTTCCTTCATCTGTGAACACATTAGCTCAGCAAACTATCAATAGCTGGGCCTGGTACTGCAAGGTTTTGGCTTTTCATTCTCAAAAGATAATTTTTATAACCTATGACAAGGAGTGGGAAGGATATATTCCTGGTCTCTATCTTTTTGCTTATCCGGAGAATCTGTGCCAGCTGGCTACTCTGTAATACTACTGTTAGATTACTAACTCTGGGCCACCCCAATGAGAAAAAACAAATTGTAAATTGATGTCGACACTGTTAATCATCAGGTTAAAAAAAAAGAGGGATACAGGTCAACTCCCAGAGGTGAAAGCAGTAATCAGGTCATGTCCACAGTGGTTGGCCAGGACCAAGTGTCTTTTGGTCCTCTGCTTGGGTGGCAGTAAGTCACCAGCAGAGAGGACTGAGAAACACAGGTAATACCTGATTGCTACTTATTGTTACCTTGAGTTGACAATAACAGGACTTTGTTGAAGATGTTTGAGTGAGGTCTACCACTGGAGTTCTGAACTGTTCACTCACTTCCTCATAAAAATAATTAATTTGGGGCCTGGTAAGAAGTGAAGAGTTTCCTGTAATCTTTGCCCCAAAATTTCCCTAATTTTTTACAAAAGGACAGCTCTGACTCAAGTACACTGTAAATTTAACTCATACTTTGTAGATACTCACAACCAAAACTTGTTCACCATCACTGAATGTTATCTGTGCCGTCATGATGACAGAAATCACTCTTTCATTTTAAAGATAAGGAAACTGAAAGCATAAGGAAGTTAAAGGGCGCCTGGGTGGCTCAGTCCGTTAAGCGTCCGACTACGGCTCAGGTCATGATCTCGCGGTCCGTGGTTCGAGACAGCACAGAGCCTGGAGCTTGTTTCAGATTCTGTGCCTCCCTCTCTCTCTGACCCTCCCCAGCTCGTGCTCTCTCTCTGTCTCAAAAATAAATAAATAAATGTTTAAAAAATTAAAAAAAAAGAGAAACTAAAAAGTGTCTAATTCCACTTAACAGAAGGTCAAAAACTAAGTATGAGTTTGTGTGATTCCACAGCCAATCCTGTTTTTTCACCATGTTACTTCCGATAGTAACTAAAATATGTATGCAATTTACAATGAGAATGTTTTCATTGGTGGTATCTAATTTAACCTACGTAACATATCATAGCCACCATCTGAAATATGGGGAAACTGTGGTCTTCTGGTTGTTACTCATCAAAGATCATGCAGTAAATAAATGACTGTCAAAATCAAACCCAGTGATAATAACCATTATAGGTCTAAGGAAATTACTGTAAGAATTACTGGCAGAAGGGTTAGTCCGGTGACATAGCAGAAAAAGGTTAGTGCCTTGCCCTTTCAAGGCTTGAAAAATTAGCAGGAGCCACTGAAAGGTAAATCACAGAGCAATATACATGATTATATACACAGGAGAGGCCTGTGCTTTGAGGCCAACAAAACCATTACAAGAATAAGTATAAAAGTTCAAACTACATGTTAGTATTTATAGATTCCAGGGAAAGCAGAGTGATAGCAGCTTTACCTAGTTTAGAACATCAGCCTTAACTCATTCAGTTCAACCTCTGTCTGACCATTTGAGGTAAAGCTATTCCCAGTCTATGCAGGTAAAACCTCAGTTTTCACCATGACCCATATCCTTGAAAATACAGTATAAAAAAGCAGATGATAAGTGAATCACACATATCCTTAACAAAGACTGGGTACCAATCATACAAAAATCAAACTCCAAAATGCATTATATAGCAGAGCTACAACTATACCATAATGAAAAAATAAGAAAATTCCATGCCAAGTCCTACAAAATTACCTAAAATATGCTTTTAGGGACTCATTTGGTTAAATCAGTGGCTCAGTCGGTTAAGCGTCTGGCTCTTGATTTTGACTCAGGTCATGATCTCGAGGTTCTTAAGTTCACGCCCAACATCGGGCTCTACGCTGACAGCGGAGAGCCTGCTTGGGATTCTCTCTCCCTCTCTCTCTGCCCCTCTCCCGCTCACACTCTCTTTCTCTCAAAATAAATAAACTTTGAAAAATAAATAAATAAAACATGCTTTTATCGCACAAAAGACAACCTACTATTAAGTATATTCTCAGCAACATAAAGCATACCTCGTAAGTTTGGCCTCAAATTCTTATGGTGAATACAATTATCAACTGTGTTGGTTAATTTCTCAGAGCACAAAAAAGTCCTTCATTTCAAATTATATGGAAGGCCTTAGAAGTTTTAGTTCTCCTTTTTCATCTAATACATTTCTTTATAACAAGGCAGAGGAATTCAGTCAACAATTTTTTACCAGGCCCTTACTTGCTACATGCCAGCCACCATTAACATACCGATGTTGGAGCTCAGCTCAAAGGAGAAGGCGTGCAAGGTGTGCTGTTTGGTTTATCTCAAGCTAAAAACCATTTTCCTAAGGGCTGGCTCAACATTTCCAATTTATTCAAAGATACCAAGTTAGTCCATTTGGATCAAAGCAATACCATCAAAAAACGTGTCTATGAGGGGCGCCTGGGTGGCTCAGTCAGTTAAGCGTCCAACTCTTGATCTCGGATCAGGTCGTCAGATCGAGCCCCACATCGGGTTCCTCGCTGGGGCCTGAACCTGGAGCCTGCTTGAGATACTCTCTCCCACTTCCTCTCCCCGCCTTCACTTTCTTGTGTGTGCCCACTCACTCTCAAAAAAATGTCTAAGATATCTTCGTCTTTTGAAATATAGCATGCAATGGAAGAAAAGCATCACTATTAGAATCAGAGGAATCTGGATTCAAAACCTACCCCTGCACCTTAGTAGCTGTTTGGACTTTGGGCAAGTTACTGAACACTTCTGAGCTTCCACAAATTTTCTCTCCTTTGTACTATGATAATCCCAGAATCTCAAACCCAGAAGTACAACTTCTTCTTCAACCTATTCTACACCCACCCGACATGGTAAAACAGGCCAGCTTTCAACACAGTAATGACCCATATATCATTCACATCTCCAACAAATCAAAATTCAAGTCTTGGCACTTGAAATTTTTAAATAAATACAAGTATTCAAGTCATAAAGGCAGAAAAAACTTAAAGTAGAATTCACAAACTATTAAGGTTTATATGTCCACCTTGCTCTTTTTAAGAGAGTATGTGCACTGGAGTCGGGGAGAGGGGCAAAGGTAGAGAGAGAATCCTAAGCAGGCTCCTAGCTCAGCACAGAGCCCAACATGGGACTTGACTCTACAACCCTGGGATCGTGACCTGGGCCAAAATCAAGAGTCGGACAATCAACTGACTGAGCCACCCTAGTGCCCCTCCACCTTGTTCTTAATTTATTCTCACTTTATTTTAAATATTATTCCAAACAGATTTGGAATTGTCATGTGGAATTTTTTCCCTTGATACAGTCTGAGATAATCACTTAAAAAAAAAAAAAAAACTATCACGGGTTTTGAGTCTTTGGAACCAACTAGCCCAAATCTGTTACTTTATAAAACTAAAGAAACTGGGACATAGAATAATACGGACGAAAAATAAAAACTACAATTTAACAGACTTTTCATGACATAGGAGTGTTCAATACAGAATATTAAATGAAGAAAAGGATTATGACAACCTACAAACAAAATGAGCCTAAACAAAAAAAGTAAACATAAAAGAATGTGGATTATACTTAGTCTCTTTCTACAATTCTGCATTTCATCAATTTTCTATAAGAAACATATTTATTTTAAAATTTAAAATATTCATAATATTCGTTGCCGAATTAAATGGGGTATTTAATTCATAAAAAGTGATGAAGAAAATAGGAAAATGTAGGCACTGAAGTATGTAGAAGTGACTTGCTCCTAATCCCACAGCTAACTGGAAACAAAGTCAAGAACTCAGGCATCAAACCAGGGCCCTTCTCACTGTACCGCATGACCTCTAAGACACAAAAATATTTGCTAACTAGTAACTGCACTGGAAGAACTGCGAAAGAGCTGGAAGCCTGGGACTTTAAATTCTGTGAGCAATACATGCCTTTCTTCCCCTTAAAAAAAAGTAAAAGAGTCCTTATTCAATTATCAATTTATTTTACCAATACTGTTTTTGTCTCCTCAAATCTACTCACAACGACCTTAAACAGTGCTACAGCTTACATCTTCTAATACTATTACGAGATTAGACCACAGAGATAAAGTTAGAGAGTGGACAGCTCATGATAATCTTCCAGCCTCAAAAGAACAAGGACATCTATTTTGCCGTATTTGTCTTTAGAACCCTTGCATCACGTAGCGCAACCCCTGGCATATAGTAGGTGCTCGATAAATGTTTATTTTATAAAGCATAACCTTTCCACCCCCCTCACATTAGTACTAGCTACCAGACTTTTAAATATTAGAACAAAACCAGTAGGATATCATAATTTCATATTTGGAGTCTGTTAAGCATTTACAATGTAAAAGATTTATTAAACAGATTGTTTCCAACCAAATGTACGGGGAACATGTTAGTAGAATGTTTCAAGCACTGTACACATTTGTACATCGATTACAATGAATTCCTGTCTATTGAAAATAGGCCTAAGCTTTAGTCGGCATTACTTTTTCTGCCTAGTTCGAGTCACCAAACACACTAGAAAGCAGTAAAGTTCCAAATATAGCACAAGGGGCTCTGGACTAGAACCTAGACCCTAGCCCCAGCTCTGTCAATAATCAGATACTTAATCTTGAGCAATGCACTTTTTCGTTGAGTCCTAGTTAACCTATTCATAAAAAGAGCTGAACTATGAATCACCAGGGATCCTTCCAATTTTTTAAAATGATTTCTTATCCGTAAGATTCTATATTCAGATTTTTTCATTGCCTCAAATACCATATCTTGAATGTTAGTTTGCCATATTATTCGCTATTCAAAAGCTTAGCAAATTTCCTACAAATATATAAATTCTTTTTATCATCTTATATTAGGAGCAATAGAAAAAAACAGGTAAAGAAATGTGAGCATCTGATAATCGGGCCTGCTTTGCCAGTAGGACTGACAGGAACCACAGTGGATTTTACAATACAAACCGTGGATACAAAATTACATATATGTATATAAATATATCCATATACATATGATTGGTGAATACTTATTTTTATTGATATAGGTGTGTGTGCATTTTAAAAATTGTTTCTAGGGCCTAGGTGAAACTGGTGGGTTAGAGTCGACTTTCGCTTAGGTCGCCCAAATCTCGCGGATTTACAATGGGATTCGGTTCGTGGGTTCGAGCCCCGCGTCGGACTCTGTGCTGACTGCCAGCTCAGAGCCTGGAGCCTGTTTCAGAGTCTGTGTCTCCCTCTCTCTCTGACCCACCCTTGTTCACACTGTCTCTCTCTCTCTCTCTCCTAGAAATAAATAAAAATTTTTTTAAAAAATTAAAAATTGTTTCTAATTACATAATAAACACTCGTTTCTGCTAAGAAATCCAAACAGGACATTAGGCCACATGTGAGGTGCAAATTAAAAAGCGTCCCACCCCTCCCCATCCTCCATTAAGTAGCCACTGTTAACATCTTTCTCCTGCTGCGCCTGAGTGGCTCGGCCTGTTAAGCGGCTGGCTTCGGCTCAGGTCCCGATCTTACAGTTTGTGCGTTTGAGCCCCGCGTAGGGCTCTGTGCTGACAGCTCAGAGCTTGGAGCCTGCTTCGAATTCTGTGTCTCCCTCTCTCTCTGCCCCTCCCCAGCTCGTGCTCTGTCTCTATCTCAAAAATAAACAAACATGTAAAGAAAATATATTTTTTTCTCGTGTATCCTTCAAAAAGTTATCAGAGCACATTCAAATATGGAGATGCGCGTGTGTATAAATCTTTTTAACCCAAACTGCTGCCACTTCTTGAACGGTGGGGAAAAAATATCTCAAGCATCGGCTTCATAAACATGTTAAATACATACATCGATTGCGATAGCACAGTTGTACGGTACGAAGCGGTATACGCTTCAGGTGGGTTCGATGGACTGAATACTTAATTTTCTTGCTTGGAGGCTCTGTGAAGCAGCTGCGCAGAAAGGGGGGCGGGGGCGCAAGGAAGCCAGACAACCTGGGTTCCAATCTAAGTAGCTGAGTAGCCTTAGACAAGCCATGAAATCTTCCTGTGCCTTACTTTCTCCTTTTGTATAATAATAATAATAATGTTGGACTAAGATCCCTTCCAACTCTAAAATGTTACAGTTCTAAGATGGCCGTCTGTAACAGTTCTCTTGAACTGGTTTTAAGAAATGTGAAGTAAAAAAAAGAGAAGAAACACTATAGCAACCCCCAGTCCTACAAAAGTACATTTCTATGCGTCATTAGCCATCCAAGGCATAGTGGGACAGACCTAGTGACATAATTCGATTTGAAAGCAAAGTAGTAGATTATTAAAATCTGATAGGCAGGTTTTTACAGAGCTTTAACATTTCTCTTTTCTGGGAGGCGGAGGGGGCGGTTTATTTTCGGCAATAACCACTCCCCCTCCTCTCGAAAACAATTAAGTGTATTAAGGAGTTAAAATACTGAAACTGAAAGTTAGACTGAATTTTGGTGTACTCACAGAATATGCTGGGGAGGTGACTAGGGCAGCAAAGATTGGAAAGAATTACCAGCTAATTTCCTCTCCCGGAAGCTCTCAGGTTCCTATTCTTTACGAGCCCCCGCCAGGCACACTCCACCCAGCTACATACCTGCCACCCGCATCAGGTTCGGGGGTGGGGAGGGGGCGGTCCCTTAGCTCATTAAAAAAAAGTTCTTTGATTCGATTTACCTTAGGGGTCACGGGGTTTAGGAGGGCACCGGCCGGCCCGAAGCCACGCACCCACCCACGCCTTCCTTCGGCGCTCCGGGGAAGCTGGGCAAGGAGCCGCGGCTGGGCCACCCGCGCCGCGTCGGACGGCCTTCCCGCCCTCCCCCGCAGCGCGGGGCCCGCGGGGAGGGGAGGGGAGGAGGAGGAGGAAGAAGCCCGAACGGGCAGTACCCACCGCGCCAGGAGAGCCAGCCCGGATCGCTCGCGGCGCCCAGCGCGGTCCGGAGGGGAGGGTCCTGGAGGAGGGGCGGCCCAAGCCCCAATCTGGAAATGCCAACTCCGCTCGGCGGCCGGGCCCCAGCCTAGAAGGAAACGGAAGTCCCTTCGTCTACCTCAGGCGCACCCACCAGCCCGCCCACCTCCCGGAGGAGCCCCGAGTCGGGGAACCCCAGGTGCGTCCGCGACAGGGCCTCAGAGAGACACCCGCCGCGGTCCGACGGTCTCACAGCCCCGCCCGCGCCACCGCCCCCAACCCCCGCTCGCCCGCAGGCTTTTTTTTACTGTCCCCGCCGGGAGGCCAGTCCCCCGCCCTGCAAGGCCCCTCCTTCTTCGCCCTCCGCCATTTTCGAACATACCCTTCGGGCCCCGACGTCCCTCGAACAGTGCCGAGCCCTCCCGGGGCGCAGCCAAGGTCCCGCCACTTCCCTGGGTCGGAGCGGGGCTGCCAGGACAATCGAAGCCCTCTTCCCCCCCCAACCCCCCCCCCACCCTCACCCCCCCAGCTGGAAGCCCGAACCTGACCTGTCGGGCGCGCCTGCGCAGTGGGCACCTCGCAGTCCCCGCCCCCAGCTCAAGCGTTTCAACCTCTTTAGCCTCTGGGTGTTTTTTCCCACGGCTTTAACTGCAGGGCTTTAACGGTGAGCAACAGGGAAGTAGGGGTAAAAGAATGAAAAGAGAGCGAACGAGTTGAGTTCTGACTATAGACCAGGCACTGTGATGGGCTTGTGACGTGTTCTTTGTTGTGATTTTTGACAACCTTGTAAGATAGGCACTCTCTTATTAAACCCATTTTACGGAGGAAATTGAGGTCCACAGAGGATTAACTACCTCCACTAGCACACTGCTAATAAATGAGGGAACTGCTATTGGGAATATGGTCTGTGTCCTAGATGGGAAGGGTAAAAGGAAAAAGAAATGAAGACACTCAGTCGGAACAGGAAGGGGATTGGGAGATGAAGGAAGAGAAAATGAATAGGGAAGAAGCAGAAGGCAGGGAAACAGGAAATCTGGTACATAAAATGCTGATCTATCCTGGATTTATTTCAGATATGCTGTGAGAGTGTCAAATAGACAAATGATTTTTTGTTTCACAAACTTGGGCTTCCTTATATGTTACCATAGTGAGATGAGAGGTTCTGAATGAGAGTGTTTCATTGCAAGAGGAAGATTATAATTATCACCTGCATCCTCAAGTCGTGCTGCCCTTCTTGAGAAGTTAGCTTGGAGGGAGAAGAGAGGAGAGACTTCTTTTTGGTTGTTAGGCTTTTGCTAAGTATTAGCCCTTCTGATCCTCTCTTACTGTCATAGCTCTGGGAACTCACATCTGACTTATTGCATAATAGCAATTGCAAGCAAATAATTATCTCATTTATTTGTTTAAATGTTTACTTATCCTTGAAAGAGAGAGGGAGACAGAGAATCCCTAGCAGACTCTGCAGTCAGCACAGAGCCCGTTGCCGGACTGGAATTCACGAACTGTGAGATCATGTCCTGAGTGGAAATCACGAAAGAGTCTGACGCTTAACCATCTGAGCCACCCAGGCACCCTAGTTATCTCAATTCTCACAGCAATCTTATGAAATATGTAACTACTGTTATTTCCATTTCACAGATGAAAACACTGAGGTTTAGAGAGTTTAGATGGGGTGCCCAAAGTCACACTGCTAGTGTGTGTGGGAGCTGGAACAGTGATTCAAACCTAGATCTTGTGATTACAGGTGTGTCTGACCGTTACCCAGTCTCCTAACTGGCCTCTCTACCCCTAGGACTGGTCGCCTGCAGTATGGCCTGCACAAGGCCATCTGACTTAAACTCCTCAACACTGATTCCCAAACAACGTTACAGCTCCTTAGCTTGATGTTCGCTCTCCCCTTGGACACCTTACTATGGACTGAAAGAAAACCAACCCCAAAGTAGGTTAGTAAATGCTTTATTCGTTGTCTTCCTGAGGACTGTAACATGGGAAAACAGTCTTTCAGATTGCTATGAAGAACTGTTCCTGGGGCACCTGGGTGACTCGGTCACTTAAGCTTTGGACTTCAGCTCACGTCATGATTTCTCAGTTCATGGGTTCGAGCCCCGCATCGGGCTCTGTGCTGACAGCTCAGAGCCTGGTGCCTGCTTTTAGATTCTGTGTCTCCCTCTCTCTCCGCCCCTCCCCTGCTTGTGCTCTGTCTCTATCTCTCTCTCTCTTTCTCTCTCTCTGCCCCTCCCCTGCTTGCACTCTGTCTCTCTCTCTCTCAAAAATAAATATTTAAAAAAAATTTTTTTAAAAAGAGCTGCTCTGAAGCGTGTTAGCTACCAGGGATTATATACGTAAAAAGGGAAAGGGTATGCTTGCTTGCAAGCAGATGTTCAAATAGTTGCATATCAAAAAGGATCATTTGTTACAGTTGTAAAAATTAAGGATTAAAGAAGTTTAAGCTTTATTGTTTCCACATAGACACAAGAAATAGCCTTAAGTCCTCTTAATACATTATGTTTCTGTCATATCTGATTGTTTAAAAATATTGCCTCCTTGCCTTCCTCTGCTTAATTGGTTTTCCGGTTTTTCCTGTTTTTGATTCTTCCTTGAGGTCCCTTGAGAAGGTCACAGAAGGCTGATATCAGTCACCTACTGAGTTTTAGGGCACACTACCTAGCTTGTAACAAAACTACTCCCTGTGCCCCTGCCTGTCCCTAGCTTTCCTGCTTTCCATTCATTTACTCAAACCGCTCCCTCTGCATAGGTAGAAAGATTGCCCTTACTCTGAGCCTTCTGTGATGCTTTTAGTGGAAGGTCATCTCTTCTTCCTCCTGTGAACTGTCTTAGCGCTTGAGTTTTTGTTTTTGGTTTCATTAGCACCTTTTAAAACTTGTAATTAAATGTATATAACATAGGGGCGCCTGGCTGGCTCAGGCAGTGGAGCATGCAACTTGATCTCGGGGTTGTGAGTTCTAGCCCCATGTAGGGCATAGAAATTATTTTTTAAAAGCATATAACATAAAACTTACCATTGTAACCATTTTTTATAGCAAGCATCATGCCCAGCGCACAGCCCAACGCAGGGCTAGAACTCACAACCCTGAAATCAAGACCTGAGCTGAGATCAAGAGTTAGACGCTTAACCAGCTGAGCCACACAGCCACCCCCCCCCATTTTAACCATTTTTAAATGTATATAGTTCAGTGCATTGAATACCTTCCACATCCATCTCCAGAACTTTTTCATCTCACTTGGCACTTGAATTTGTGCCTTTGTTGTGGAACCCAGCGCTTTCTGCTGTGCAGTATAGCTACTGTGTACATATGTTAAGTCACCTATATTGTAATTTCATTTATGGTCAGAGCTATGTCTAACTCATTTCTGTAATTCTGCCAAAACTCTTGGAGTCATCTTTAATCCACCCACCTCTATTATCCTATCTCCTATGCATCAGCAAATCTTGTCCATCTCCATTTTCAAAATATATCCAGAATATCACCAATTCTCATCAACAGCGCTATGACCCTAATCTCTCTCCTGCACTTTAGCTCCCTCACTGGCCTCCCAGCTCACCTCCTTGCCCCCCTGCAGTCGATTCACACAGCGGCCAGAGTTGCCCTAATAAGTCAGATCATTGCCATTCACCTGCTCGAATCCCATCAGTGGCTCTCCATTTCACTCAGAGGAGAAGCCACTGATGTATAGTGGCCCACAAAGGCTGTTGTAGCCAGTCACCAAGACAGTCTCTAATGATCTTTACCTCCTTTTTTTTCACAAGCCCTTGGCTAGTTATCTTCTCCAATGAACTGGGATTAACCTGTGTAAACTAATAGAATACCGTGGAAGTGATGGCATGTGACTTAAAAGCCTAGGTTATAAAAGGTATTGTGATTTCTGCCTTGCTCTGTCTTGGATTCGTTGCTCTGTCGGAAGCCAACTGTTATGTCATGAGGATCCTCAAACAGCATGTGGAGAAGCCCCCACAGGAAAGAACCGAGTCCTGCCCTTCTTCACATCACCTCCTCCCCTCCACACCAACAAGCACCAACTTGTCAACCACATGAGTGAGTAACCTCAGAAGAGGATTCTTCAGGCCCACGCTTCAGATGACTGCAACCCCTCAAAACCCAAAGTCAGAACCACCCAGCCAACCACTCCTCACTCAGTTCCTATGTATTGCTCTTTTATACAGCTAAATTTTATTTGTTTGTTTGTATTTTTTAAAGTAATCTCCAAACCCAGCGTGGAGCTCAAATTCATGACCCCAAGATCAAAAGTTGCATCTTCCACACATCTTTGTGTGAGCCAGCCAGATGCCCCTTAAATAGCTAAAATGTTTAAGTTAGTTTATTTATTTTGAGAGGTAGGGGAGGGGCAGAGAGAAAGGGAGATAGATTATCCCAAGCAGGCTCTGTGCTGTGAGCGCAGAGCCCAATGTGAGGCTTGATCTCATAAACTATGGAATCATGACCTGAGCTGAAAACAAGAGTTGGACACTTAACCAACTGAGCCACCCAGGCGCCCCAATAGCTAAATTTTAGAGTGATTTTGTTACCCAACAGTAGATAATTAATACAAAGGCTCTACACAATCAGGGTCCTTCGTATCTTTATGTCTTCATTTCCTACTGTTTTTCCCCCTTATTCCTTTAGTTGTCCTGCCTCAGGGCCTTTGCACTTGTTCACTCTGCCTGGAACAGTTCCCCCAGATATCTCCATGGCTTGTCCTTCACCTCCTTCAGGTCTTTACTTCATTGTCACCTTCTCAATAAGGCCTACCATGACCACCAGATGTGAAATGACAACTTCCTTCATAGCACTCTCATTCTCCCTTCTTTGCTCTACTTCCCCCTGCTCAATGGCATCTACCACTTTCTAACATACTATATGGTTATTTTCTTTTTTTTCTTTTTTTTTTTAATATTTTTATTTATTTCTAGGATAGAGAGAACAGTGTGAACAGGGGAGGGTCAGAGGGGAATCACAGACTGAAACAGGCTCCAGGCTCTGAGCTGGCAGTCAGCACAGAGCCCGGCGAGTAAACCACCGAACTGTGAGATCATGACCCAAGCGAAAGTCGGACGCTTAACCGACTAAGCCACCCAGGCGCCCCTATATGGTTATTTTCTTTATTGTGTTTATTTACTGTATGTCTCCTCCTTCCAATGCCTACTACACTATAAGCTCCAAGTGGACAGGAAGCTCTGTTTTGTGCACTGACCTATCCCCAGTGCTTGGACCAGTGTCTGGCACAGTAAGGTACTCAGAAGATATTTGTTGAATGAGTGAATACAAATTTCATAAGCACGCCAGCCCCTTGGTAAATACTTGTTAAGTGAATTGTCAGTTGGGAGATGTGAATAGCAAAGGCAGATACACTTGGATTATGGTGTTTAGGTTTTATACACAGGGACACAGAAGTGTGAAGTTAGGGAAACAGTCTAGGGGCACCTGGCTGGCTCTGTTGGTTAAATGTCTGACTACTGCTCAGGTCAGGATCTCACAGTTCATGAGTTTCAGCCCTACTTCAGACTCTCTCTGCCTCTCCTCACTTGTGCTCATCCTCCCTCTCTGTCAAAAATAAATAAACATTGGGGCATCTGCGTGGCTCAGTCAGCTGAGCGCTGACTTCGGCTCAGGTCACGATGGCACAGCTCTTGAGTTCGAGCCCTGTGTCGGGCTCTGTGCTGACAGCTCAGGGCCTGGAGCCTGTTTCCGATTCTGTGTGTCCCTCTCTCTCTGCCATTGTGGGTTTTTAAATTTTTTTTTTTTAAATTGAAAAACACAATCTATAAAGAGGTTACCCTTATCTGTACAAGGATGTTTTGTTGTAATTATTTTTGGTCGAGAAGAAGGAATATTTAGAGCAGGAAAGAACAAAAGTATACTCGCATGAACCATATGAAACTGCCAATGTCCAACCATTGCCAAATATCCCAAACAGCAATTTACTATGGAGAAAGGAAAATTGATCGCATAAACGCTCAGCAGAAATGAAAAGAAGACGGAATCAAGCACGAGTGGTGGCATTAGCCTTGAATAGGAAAAAGGTTGCATTCTTAGAGGCTAAAGGCGATGAGATGCAGATAAGCAGAGACAAATTTTGGGGATGGTCACCACCCACCTCAATGACAGCTGGATTCTGTGGAAAGTAAAATGTCTAGTTATCTGCTGAAAGGAACTGCCAAGGTTTAGCACCATCACAGATTTTGGCCAAGGCCGTTGTAAGTGAAAGCCCAACCAAATAAAGAACAGAGTTGTTATGAGTGAAGGAAAGTGGGGTGAGCCCTGACTTGCAGGCGTTACCCTCAGAGCCATCAGTTTTATGTACCTTCTTCCGGCAGGAAAGGATACACACCTGCCTAGGATTACCCTTGACTCATCACAGAGCAGCCTCTGTGAAGGTCAGTGGTGCTGAACGGCGGCGTCTATCAGCAGTCGTCTGACTTTTGCTCCGGTGACTGGGCCCCTAGCCCGTCACTCCCTCCTTGCTGCTAGAAGGACTGCAGCTGTAATCTCCTCTCCTTGAGCAGTCATAGAGGTGCCCTCTGCCCTTATCTCGGGCCGCAAAACGTGCATCTCCAGGCAGCCCTCCCGGTCTTCCTTTGCCTTATCTTCCAGGACTCAGCCTCCAGAGGCAACTTGTTGCCTGTTTGTGAGGGACAGAAAAGCGCTCTCTCACCCTAAGCTAATGGAAAACTCCACCTGGGCTTTCTGTATACAAATCTATTCCTGTGCTTATACACAGTGTATTCAGTCTGAAAAAAACCCAACAACAATTTCAAGGTCAGGTTGTTGTCATGGCGTGTCTGGAGTAGGGTGGAGGTAAAAGCTACTGGAGTTGAGGTCGAGAAGAGAGAGGCTACTATGTTGGAGGGGTCGTCGCCCAGGATGGTCATGGGATTTGTGTTTACGGAGGAAGACTATGAACCAAAGGCCACCAATGTCACCGGATATAAGGAAGTGTCCTGAATATACATAGATAATAATTGTTAGCATTTACTGAGTGTTTACCATATGCCAGACACCGTCTTAAGTGCTTGGCATATTTTGTCTCTCATAATCCTCTCAGTAACCTTATAAGCTAAGTGTTCTTTGTTCTTTTTATTCCTGTCTTGACACAGAACCTTGGCATATGGTAGGTACTCAAGTCAGATCAGGTCACTCCTCCACCTTAAACCCTGCAGAGGCTTCTCACTCGGTAGAGGCAAGCACAGGGAGCTGTGGGAATCCAAAGAGCTTCAGATGGAGGAGAGCGGTTCAGAGCTGGCTCCGCATGGGACTTCAGGCTTGAAGGACAACCAAGAGTTAGCTAGGTGACACAGTGGGAGAAAGTCGTTCTAATCAGACACGTCAGCATGTGCTAACTCATGGAAGTGGAACAAAATGGCATGTAGCTGGAGAGTGGCAGTTAATACCTTATGCCCAGGCTGCACTGCTAGCATTTATTGAGTGTTTTTTATGTTTACATGTGTTGAATGCATCACATAGATGATCCCATGTAATCATCATGCAGCTCGAGGAAGGTAATGCTATTAGCCCCATTTTACAGGTGAGAAAACTGGGGACAGAAAGGTTAGGCAGCCCAAGGTCTCAAAACTAGTAAGGCGGAGGGGTGGGCAGGCCATGATGTGGGGACAGATGGAGCCTGTCAGAGAGCTGAGGCTCTAGAGAGGTAGTCGGGACCCAGATGAAATCCTTGTGTTAGTCCACTTGGGCCGCCATAACAAATGCCACAGACTTGGTGGCCTACACGACAGAAATGTTTTTTCTCACGGTTCTGGAGGCTGCACGGCTGAGATCAAGGTGTTGGCAAGTTCACTTGCTTCTAAGGTCCGTCCTCTCAGCTTGCAGATGGCTGTCTTCTCTCTGTGTCTAAATTGACATGGTCTTCCTGCTTGTGTCTGTAGCCTAATCTCCTCTCCTTGATAAAGGCATCTGTCATATTGGATTAGGGCATACCCTCATCACCTCATTTTAACTTAATTACCTCCTCAAAGGCCTTATCTGCAACTACAGCCACATTCGGAGGTACTGTGGTTTGGGACTTCAGTGCAGATTTGGGGGAGAGGACAACCCGGTTCATAACACCTTGCAGGGCACATTCAATCATTTGGCCTCTGTCACATAAGGTAGTGGCTCCCAAACCTGAGAGTGAGCCACAATCACCTGAACAGCTTTCTGTTGCTACTGATTCTTGGACACTCCCCACGGCCGTGATTCAGTCAGTAAAGTAAGGTTATGTTTGGGGGAAACTTAAAGCTTCCCCGCAGTCTCCACCTGATTCTGGTGCTGTGTCTAGCTGGGCTATGTTTGGAGGAAATCAATTCCAGGTTGGTTACAGATAGAAATGTGAAAGGCAAAACTTTAACATTTTTAAAGAAAATACAAGAGAGTACAATTTCATCATAGGATAGGAAATGATTCCTTAGACTAGTCGTATTCTTGCTTCTTGCTCTTATATCCCTAAAAAGATTTGAAAAATGTATGGATCCACTTTCACATGTTTAATGTGACGTAAAAACATTTTCATGATAACTTAAAATAATGACAAAGCATATAATTTCTAGCACATTTTAAGTATTCTTTTTTTTTTTTTTCCAGTAATCTCCACACCCAACATGGGGCTTGAACTCACATATCCAAGATCAAGAGCCACACACTCCGCCCACTGAGCCAGCCGGGTGCCCCTCCAGTGTATTCTAAATGTTGGCATAAAACCCAAATCTATCATTAGCTTAAATGAATTTTAAATACTGTGATGATTTGATACCCACTGTCATCCACTTGAAAATTAAAGGAAAAAGCTCTTCTTTAGGTGCCAGAAAGTTTATATCTATTTTTGTCTTTAATTCATTTATCCATTCCACTTCCACCATAGAATTTTATCTTGATGTGATATATTTTTATGCTTTCAAGTCTTTTATTGATCACTCTGTCATATGAATATAAAACATTTTTTAAGGAAATGTCCTATCAACATATTTTTAGCTGTTAAAAAAGTTCTCTAGATTGAGTTATTCATAACATTATTGGCATAAAATTGCTCACAACACAAATATTTTATACATTTTGATAAATGAATGGAAAACGCAAAAAGGCAAATTTTATCAGAAATGCACCCTTGAATGAGCTGGATATTTTCCCCCTCCCGTGCATGGAGGGCTGAGTACAACCTGTTGCTGGAATGAGAGTTCAGGTTCAATTCTATTTCTGTTTTTATCTGTATAGATATGCGCACCGAGAAATTTGTTCACACATATAAGAATATGAAAATATAAATAGAATTGTAAGAACGTTATAATTCAGTTATCTGAGCTCTGAGTTCTTTGCCAAAACTCACATGGTGATCTATCAGAAATGTCATTTTATGATCTATTATCTGGCTACCTGATTAGAGTTTCCTTCAAATTTGTTGAAAGCAAAAGATTGGAAACCACCTACTGGCAAAAGGATTTGTTATGCATCCACTAGACTCATTCACTTTCTCAACTTCTGATACCAGAAAGGCTTTTTAGATGACCAGTAACTATACTTCTTTACTTTTTCATTGAGGGGTAACTTATTTAACCTGATTTACTCAGAAAGGCTTGGAAAAATAAAAAATACTATTAATGTGAATGAATATTTGCCAATATAATATTTTAAAATAAATGCTTCTGTTTTATCTTGTGCCTTAAATATATTTTCGTGAAAAGTTTTTGGAGCTGCTGATGTGAGTTTATTCGATTTCCAGAAAATGCCCCACTGCATAATCTAATGGGTAGCCAGTCCTATTCATCAACAACAAAGAAAGTCAAATGAGACTTATTTTGTTTTTAAAAAGTCAAACTTCTGCTTTTCAATGGAAATAAAAACGTGTTAATGCATTCCTTGTAACAACTATCTCATGTCTGAATTCTAATTCTAAGATAAATGGGGCTAAGTCTTGCCATGAATTTGCTGCCTGGATGAAATAAGGCACTGCCACCTTCAGTATTTCTTACCAAAGCTCTCATTGCTTTGTTCTCATGGACCTGTCTCTCAGAAGCACAAAAAGAGTTTGACCAGGGGAGGCTTCCTCAGCAGCAGTAGGTTTTAAACAAGTAGAGAAATTGAGAGAATTGTACACACATGTCCATATCCTTGATACCTGGATTCTACAATTAGCATTTTGCTGTATTCCTTTTAATACCTCTTTCTGTATCTACCTGTCCCTCTATCCGTTGTCAGGGAGGAAGACCTTCCTCTGCCCTCTGGTCTTTCTAAGTGGACTTAGAATCAAATTGTCATGAGACAGACTGAGAGAAGAAAAACCAAACTGAATTGGCGTACGTATGGTAAATCTACACTCAGCACGGACATTCCAAACATAGTGAGGCGACATGAAGCTTACATGAGCTCAGGAAAGGGTAGGGGCTGAGGGTACAAAGAGGAGAAGGCCATTAGCAGAAAGGAGATGTTTGGAAAAACAAGGTCATTCTATGATGCAGGTAAGTTCCTCAGGTAAAGGGGAGTCTCTGTTAATAGCTCTCTTCCTGGTATGGGCTCGCCTTTTAAAAAATTTTTTTAATGTTATTTGTTTATTTCTGAGAGAGAGAGAGTGAGCAGGGGAGGGTCAGAGAGAGTGGAAGACACAGAATCGGAAGCAGGCCCCAGGCTCTGAGCTACCTGTCAGCACAGAGCCCCACGCGGGGCTCGAACCCACGAACTGTGAGATCATGACCTGAGCTGAAGTCGGACGCTTAACCGACTGAGCCACCCAGGCGCCCCCAGGCTCCCCTTTCCAAGGTAAATTTGGCAGTTGTGGCCGAGGCAGAGAGTTTTTACTGCATCTCCTGGGTGTTGGTTACTTTTCACTTGAAATAATCTTTCTGCCAATGTGGCTCATCTTGGGCAGCCTGCTCTGGACCCCTATACCATGCATCAACCCATCTTATGTTTTTATGCATTTTAAAGTACATTTCAGACATTACTAGTACACTTCACTCCTGAAAACTTCAACATACATGTTATTGACTCTTGTGTTCTTTTGTTTGAAATAGTCAGTCTTCATTCCCACCCCAGAAGTGACCACTGTTCTGATTGTTTTCACTGGGAATGTGTTTTCCCTGTTCTATAATTTAATAACAGTATGTACACTTAAAATTTTTTCTTCTTTTTTTTAAACTTAAATCCAAGTTAACGTAGAGTGTAATAATGATTTCAGGAATGTAATTTAGAGATTTCTCACTCACATATAAGACCCAGTGCTCTCCCAACAAGTGCCCTCCTCAATGGCAATCACCCACTGAGCCCATCCCTCACCCACCAGCAGTCCTCAGCTTGTTCTCTGTATTTGTCTCTTATGGTTTGGCTCCCTCTCTGTTTTCATCTTATTTTTCCTCTTCTTCCTGCATGTTCATCTGTTGTGTTTCTTAAATTCCACATCTGAGTGAAATCATATATTTGTCTTTCTCTGACTTATTTCACTTAGCAAAACGCCCTCTAGTTCCATCAGTATGTACACTTTTGACACCAATATTTTGATTTGCCTCCTTGTTTGGGTCACCAGAAGTTATTTAGGGGAATGAACAATACTAAGATTCAGACTGGGGAAAAGGGATACAGGCATTTGTGAAAGGAAAGGTGGAAAAAGAGACCCAGAATGAGGCCACCACACAGGCATTCTGAAATAGTTCCCTTTTAGAAAAGAATAGATATGAAAATTGAGGATCTTCAAAGCCGTCAATACTCTGAAACACTTTAAAAGTCTTCATACGAAACCAACTTGATAATAAACTATAATAAATAAATAAACAAAAATTAAAAACAAAGTTACATTCTCTGAAGATATTTTAAAAAAGTCTTCATCTTCCCTCAGAAATATGTACCCTAGACTGAAGATCACTGTCCTGGACAAGGTGTATAAAGTACAACTGTAAAAGAAAAAAATGAGTAAATTTGACTGTGTTAAAAATAAAGATGTCTACATAAGAATAGACACCATAAACAAAGAGAAGAGACAAGATATTTACACCATGAAAGAGATACATGATAAACATCCAGAATAAAAAGAGCTGCTTCTTAAAGAAAAACAGATTAGAGACGCCTGGGTGGCTCAGTCAGTTGGGCGTCCGACTTCCGCTCAGGTCATGATCTCACGGTTTGTGGGTTCGAGCCCCACGTTGGGCTCTGTGCTGACACCTAGCTCAGAGCCTGGAGCCTGCTTCCGATTCTGTGTCTCCCTCTCTCTCTGACCCTCCCCTGTTCTCCCTCTCTCTCTCTCTCTCTCTCTCTCAGAAAGAAATAAAAAATATTTTTTAAAAAAGAAAAACAGATTAAAGACAAACAGCTTAACAGAAAAATTATCTAAAGATAGAAGTAGATAATGTACACAATAAAACATGCCTAATATGAAAATATGTTCAATTTCATTAGTAATCAGAGACACGCAGATTAAAACTATGAGAACCCAAGAGAGATGAAAATATATGTCCACAAAAAAACTCGACAAGAATGTTCATAGCAGCCTTATTCATAATAGCCCCAAAATGAAAAGACACCAGGTGTCTATCATCCAGAAAAATGGATAAACAAACCGTGGCATATTCACACAACGAAATTTTATTCAGCCATTAAAAGGAACAGGGCACGCCTGGGTGGCTCAGTCGGTTGAGCATCCGACTTTGGCTCAGGTCATGATCTCACTGCTCATGGGTTCGAGTCCCACGTCGGGCTCTGTGCTGACAGCTGAGGGCCTGGAGCCTGCCTCAGATTCTGTTTCCCTCTCTCTCTGCCCCTCCCCCACTCATGCTGTGTCTGTCTGTCTCTCTCTCTCTCAAAAATAAAATAAAACATTTAAAAAACTATAATAAAAATTAAAAAGGAACAAACTAGTGATAGAAGCAACAACCTGTATTAATCTCAAAAACATTATGCCGACTCAAAGAAATTGTCCACAAAAAGAGTCCATACTGTGCCTTCCTATACTAATCTATCATGGAAAACTAAATCTAAAACTAATCTATCAAGGAAAATAAATCTGAACGGTGGTTACCAGGCAGAAGTGGGAGCAGGGGTTGACCTGGAGGGGAAATGGGGAACTTTTGAGGGGGGACAGTAATGTTCTATATTTTTACAGAGGTTTAGGTTACACAAGGGTGTATGCGTTTGTTAGAACTCACTGAATGTATATAGTCCTGTGTATACATTTTACCTTAAAATCTGTAAGCAAATGTTGAACTCTTGTAAACGATAGGCATGCTGAAGTGTTTAAAGGTGAAGTTTAAAGATGTTTTTAATTTACTTGGAAATACATAAGAGAATATGATGAATTCAATTATGGATCGAGGAACGGACAGATATATGATCAAACAAATAGGATAAAGTGCTCATAAAGCTACCAACTGAATTCACTGCATAATTTTTTAAATTTCCTATATGTTGTTTTTGATTAAAAGAATTTTTTATGTTTATTCATTTTTGAGAAACAGAGAGAGACAGAGTTGGAGCTTGGGAAGGGCAGAGAGAGAGGGAGACACATAATCCAAAGCAGGCCCTAGGGTCTGAGCTGTCAGCACAGAGCCTGACGCGGGCCTCGAACCCACCAACTGTGAGATCATGACCTGAGCCAAAGTCGGACACTCAACTGATTGAGCCACCCAGGCGCTCCTAATTTATTTTATTTTATTTTATTTTATTTTTTTTAATTTTTTTTAATGTTTTATTTCTAGGGGAGAGAGAGAGACAGCGTGAGCAGGGGAGGGTCAGAGAGAGAGGGAGTCACAGACTGAAACAGGCTCCAGGCTCTGAGCTGGCAGTCAGCACAGAGCCCGACGCGGGGCTCGAACCCACGAACTGCGAGATCATGACCTAAGCGAAAGTCGGACGCTTAACCGACTAAGCCACCCAGGCGCCCCTCTAATTTTTTTTAATGTTTATTTTTGAGAGAGAGAAATAGAGCACAAGCAGAGGAGGGGCAGAGAGAGAGAGAGAGGGAGACACAGGATCTGAAGCAGCCTCCAGGCTCTGAGCTGTCAGCACAGAGCTCGACACGGGGCTCAAACCCATAAACTATGAGATCACAACCCGAGGCAAAGTCAGACACTTGAGCCACTGAGCCACCTAGGTGCCCCGTAAACTTCACTATATGTTTAAATTTTTTTCGTAACAAAATGTTGGGAGAAAAAGCAATAGTAAGATACTCTCGTACACCCGTCTGATTGGCAGAAACAAGCAAGAACTGATGCTGTTGTGTGAAGATGTGATGGAAGTATACAAACTGGTACAACCACTTTGGAGAGGAATTTAGGAATATCTAGTAAAGCTAAAGATGCTTGTATTTTATGACCTGGAAATTCTACTTCTAACATATAACATAGAGTTTCATGTGCCCAATATGATAAGTGCAGCAATGTTCTTTGCAACATGGTTCCACTCCCTAATTTCTCACTTTGAAACATTTAAAATAGTAAATCATAAGAATAATACAATAAGGGGCACGTGAGTGGCTCAGTTGGTTTAGCATCCTGCTCAAGTCATGATCTCGTGGTTCGTGGGTTAGAGCCTCGCGTCGGGCTCTGTGCTGACAGCTCAGAGCCTGGAGCCTGCTTCGGATCCTGTGTCTCCCTCTCTCTCTCTGCCCCTACACCATTCTTTCTTTCTCTCTCAAAAATAAATAAACATTAAAAAAAAAAGAATACAGGGGCGCCTGGGTGGCTTAGTCGGTTAAGCGTCCGACTTTCGCTTAGGTCATGATCTCGTGGTTCGTGGGTTCGAGCCCCGCGTCGGGCTCTGTGCAGACTGCCAGCTCAGAGCCTGGAGCCTGTTTCAGTCTGTGACTCCCTCTCTCCCTGACCCTCCCCTACTCAGGCTGTCTCTCTCTCTCTCCTGGAAATAAATAAAATATTAAAAAAAAAAAGAATAATGCAGTGAATACCTGTATACCCTTTATCAATGGTTTTCTTAAATTATTTTTAATTTTTAATTTTTTTAATGTTTATTTGTTTTTGAGAGAGAGACTTCATGAGCACGGGAGTGGCAGAGAGAGGGAAACAGAGGGTCTGAAGCGGGCTCTGCCCTGACAGCAGCGAGCCTGATGCGGGGTGAGGTCATGAACCTGAGTCCAAGTGGAATGCTCAACCGACTGAGCCCCCCGGGAGCCCCACCCTTTATCAATTGTTAGCAGGTTACCACATTTGCTTTATCTCTCCATGTGTAAATATACACTTTTCTCCTGAATCATTTGAGAGTAAATTGCATGTAATTCCCGATACTTCAGCGTCCATTTCCTAAAGCAAACGGATTCCAGATTCAAATATCTCTAATTATTATAATAATGTCCTTTAGAGGTGTTTAAAACTCCATCTAGAATCAACTCAAGTGGCACAGATTGTATTTAGTTGTCACTTCATTTAATAAAGCTCCACGGCCTTTTTTTTTGGTGCCTTTCGGGACATTGACTTCTTTGAAGAGCCCAGGCAACTTGCTTTGCGGGATGTCCTTACATTTGCATTTGCCGCATTTTTAAAAAGAGGAACCAACTGGTTTCTAGGCCCCTCGCTCACTGTCAGAAATAGCAACAGCATCCATTAGGTAGAAGGATGGAGACATTGTCAATGTAATCAACTGTAGCCTCAACCCATCATGCTGTGGGTGCTGTCACAGCTTGGTTGTGTGGAGTGGCTCAAGGCTTGTCAAGCTTCCACATGAGACAAGTCAAGGCCAAGGCCTGACTGGTTTGGCTGGTCAAGATACAGTGAGTGACTTCTAGATCTACACTGTATTACTTAAGTAGACAGCAAAAAGAAGAAAAAGCCTAAGGTACCTGCTCCCCACGATCCTCGTTCCACACACTAAAAAGGATAACCCTGAAACAACAGTGTTTCTACATCGCTGAGGAGCCCATTCTAGGCTGCTATATTCTGCAGTTCTATTCGGAAGACAGAAAGCTTCATACACCATCGGAACCAGGGAGGTGATGAGAAATGGTCTCATGACAGCCTCCCAGGGAAGATAGGGAGATGAGTGGGAGATGACCTCACTGTAGTTCCTTACGGAACTCCAGTGCTCTCATGTTTCAGGAGGATCACAGGCATTCCGCCAACTCAGAGATAGTTCAAGCCTTTGCCTGTGTGGAAACGTGTAATGTCACCATGGAGGAGCCATTTCCATAATAAGACTGTTTCTCTGTTGACGATGGATAGAAACTAACAGCAGTGGACTTGCGTGAATGCAAAGACTCGGGCCTCTTTTGTGTGATCTGGCATTGACCTGGATCGGTCATGATTTGGAGGAAACCCAAGTTCAGATCTTTCAGGTAACTGACTATATTAGATTAGTTCCTAGAATCCTTAGGTTGTCCTAGAAATTGATTCACTTCCCTTTGCCACATTCTGTTAAGGGAGAGAAGGGATTAGTGGTAGTTCACAAGTTTGGCTTCTATGTTAATTGCAGTATGCTCTACTTTTTATTATTTTGTCCTTTCTAGAGTATAGGCTCCATTTTCACAATTCTTTGGATTTTCTTTAGAAATTCCTGAGTGCAGATCATGTTAAGGAAAGGGCTCTTTTACCTGGTGGTTGGGCCTAAATAATGGTTGCAGCTAGATTTCTGTCCAGAGAGAGCCCCCTACATCAACGGTTGTACTTTAGGATGGTGTCCGGACAAGGCCCATTCCCGTTTGGGTATGTCGCATGTCACATGACATTAGGAAAAATTAAGACTAACATTCAAAAAGTCAATAACCCGCAGGAAGCCTGCAGACTATTTTAAACATACCATATTGGAAACCTGAAAAAACTGTATGCCAATGATCAAAAATATTAGGCACTTGGGAAATAAAATATGCTACTTGGTTAGTTGGCAAAGTCAAAGAGGCTATTGTAAGGGGGGGCAGGGAAGGCATCTTTCAAAAAATGGAAATATAGCTTCTAATGAGGAGTCTGGAAAATACAGCAGCTCAGATACAAGGTAGAAATGACTATGGGCTAAAAAAGAATGAGGAGTTCTTTGCCAGGGACTCTAAAGCCCCTCTCTGAAATATATCCGGGAGAAAGCCAGCTAGAGAATCGGTGGGATTACAAGGATTAAAAAGGGATTTGACGTGTGGCAGAAGCCTGGGAGGTGGGGGTTTCAGGTTACTGGTGGTTTAAATGGGAGGGCTTTCACAATGCTTTGGGTGAGGCCCTGGAGGGGTGACTAAGAAAGTTTTATCTCTCTCTCTCTCTCAGTGTCTTCTTTCTACCTCCGACTCACTTCTCTCCCTGCCCTTTTCCTGAATCGACTTTTCTTTGCTCATCTTGCCCTTGAATGTCCCTCATCTGCTTCACCCTGACCACATCTTGGTTTTCCAGATTGTGGCGCCTAAGGAGCAGGGAGAATGCTACAGCCTGGGCTCGCTCTGTAGGCACACACGTTCTCGCCTAATATCGGTAGTAAGAGTTGTCTGCACCTAAGTAGCTCTGATCAGGACTAAGGGAGGGGCGAAGAGTCGCATCAAGGTCCTTTGCTTCTTCCTCTGCTGTTTGGAGAGGTTAGACAACCCGGTCACCCTTGGCCTAGTAGGGTTTAGCTGGGGGAGGCTGACACCTGGTGGTTACAACTGGGAGGTGCAGAGGAATTGTCAGTAGCCCCACCCCTTTACCATTTACTCACCATTTATTGAGCTATTAGCGTGTAATGAATCATCTCATTTAAAACACACAACCCTCTGAAGTATCATTATTTTAACTTGACATATGAATTGTTTGTGTTAAATCGTTATGAACTGATTTAAGCATGGGGTACGGGATTATTTGTTTCTTTACTCAGCTCCTGGGACAGTACCTGCCACATGGTAAGTTACCAGGAAATATTTGTTGAAATAATATTTTTTACTTACCAACTTAATGGAACTTTCATTATGAGGGCAGTATGTTCGTAATAGAATTGATGTGAATTCCAGTGCCACCAGCCAGAAAAACCTAGACTCCGTCTCTTGCAACTCTGGCCTAAATGCTCTTTCCCAGAAGTCTCCCCATCTCAGATACTTGGAGACCAAGTCTGCTGCTGGGAAAAATTCAAATCTGTTGAAACTCTACTCATATTCAATCATCCATCATACACTCTATCATGAACCCCACAAGGTTGAGTTTCTGTTCCAATGCAGCCATTTCATATTGAGAAACCACCAGAAAACCACAAGTTTCATTCAGCTGAGGCTGTTCAAATGCTGCTTCTTAGACTCCCCGACCCAGACATCAGGTGCCCGGGGTGGGTGGTTGTTGATGGGAACACCGAAGATGTCTGGGATGATGGCCAATTTGTTAGGAAGATTGTGAATCAAGTGGCAACATTCAGTGAGTGACAGAGAGAGACAGACAGACAGACAGACTGACTGACTTACCAGTAGGTTGTTAGATGACCATAATGAAGAAGAGAACACGAATGGATGGTATGAACCTCAAGGAAGCAATGTTGGAAGAGTTATGGCCTGGAGGTAGCGATGAAATAGTAGGGGAACGCCAACCCTCTCTCTAGGTCCTGTGATATATGGAGATGCAGGGGAAGTGCTGTGTTGAAGGGAGAACCACGTTTCATTTAAGGCCAGAAAATGGGAGAGTTTCCATGGAAGAGTTTGCCTATCTTTGAGAATTGCGTGCCAAATAGAAAGGTCTGAGAAGGAGAGGTGCAGTGGGATTGGGGTGGGTGAGAAAGCACAGAGCAGTGTGGGGATAAAAAGGAAGAGACAGGAGAGATGGCCAGAGGGGGCCTCATCTTGGATAGTGGCCAAGTATGATAGACTGTAACGAAGGGTGGTATTAGCTTTCCTCAAAGCTAAGGCAGGCTGGGGCCCTTGGTTATGGTGGGAGACTGGGACATTTGGAGTCATTATTTTGAAACTCATCAGGGAGCATTCAAGTAGAAATGGTGGTTGCAGAGATGAAATCAAAGCCATCTGAGTGCTTAACCTTGGCAGGTAGAAAAGACAAGGAGCGGGTGAGTAGTGCCTTGAAAAGGTTGAAGAGTGAAAGCCTCTACACATCAGCTGACCCCATGTGGGAAAGAAGAGTGTTTTTAGAAGTCAGTAAGCTGCCCCACAAGAAATACTATGCTCTTAGCCCCATAAACTTTATTGAGCTCCTTGTCTTCTGATTTCAACATCTTTTGGATAACAGTTTCTCGAAATTTCTTGGCAGCCTCTTGGTTCTTTCTTTTAGACAGTTCTTGTTGGTCTTCATGGAATTGATTAAGGTTTGTGTTCCTTGAGACCAGGGATGGACCATGTTTATCTCTCAGATGCCCCTCTATTTCTGTCTCTGTCCATTTGACTGTTTTCATAATGGGAGTAAAACAAGTGAAACACTTGAAGATCCAGAGAGATTTTGAGGTGGAGAAGAGGGAAATTGAGGAAGCGTATGTTGATGTCCTCCTCATTGTTCCCTGTACATGGTCATGGGCTGAAGGTGAGGGTGGGAGTAATTCTTATCTCATATGGTCGTGAGCATGAATCGAGATAGTGGATGTGAAGCATTTAGCACAATGTGTAGTTTGATAAATTGGAATTTTCTAAAAGTCTCTTTTATTTTTATTTTTATTTTTTTAATGTTTTATTTATTTCTAGGAGAGAGAGAGAGAGAGAGAGAGAGAGACAGCGCGAGCAGGGGAGGGTCAGAGAGAGAGGGAGTCAGACTGAAACAGGCTCCAGGCTCTGAGCTGGCAGTCAGCACAGGGCCCGACGTGGGGCCCGAACCCACGAACTGCGAGATCATGACCTAAGTGAAAGTCGGACGCTTAACCGACTAAGCCACCCAGGCGCCCCTTTTTTTTTTATTTTTAGTAACCTCTACACCCAATGTGGGGCTCGAACTCACAACTCTTGACTCTTGAGATCAAGAGTCACATGCTCTTCCAACTGAGCCAGCCACATGCCCCTAAATTGGAGTTTTAAAGAGCTCCCTGTGAGGTCAAAGTCCTGAATGGGCATAGAATAGGCAAGGAGGAGCACCTGGGTGGCTCACTCGGTTAAGCATCTGGCTTTGGCTCAGGTCATGATCCCACGGTTAATGAGTTTGAGCCCCCCATCGAGATCTCTGCTGTCAACATGGAGCCTGCTTCAGATCCTCTGTCCCTCTATGTCTCTGCCCCTCCCCCACTCTCTTTCTCTCTCAAAATAAGCATTTAAAAAAGAAAAGAAAAAAGAAATAGTCAAAGAAATTGACAAGGGTTGGGCAAAGCTCAATAACTGGGGCATTGGTGTGGAACTGTGTAGGCGGCACACGTTGAGGCAGCGATCAGCAATGAATGAGTGAACAGACAGGACCTGGGATCTAAGCAAAGATGCACCAGCAAGCTACTAAAGGGCAAAGAATAAGCTAAGGTTCCATCACATGGTATGACCTTACTCAGTAGCTTGTAGGTGAAGCATGGATCCTGGGAAACCACTTGCTAGCCAGGGGGTTGGCTTAGACCCAAAGATTATACCTTTCCTGAGATGAACTTTAAGGGCCATTCATGATGACCCATTATGGAGGCTAGAGAGCCTGGCTTTGTATTTTTATCTCTGCAACCACTAGCTCAAACTACGATTGAGTTTCCTTAGTAGGTAGAAAGAGGGAATAGAGAAGTTGGTATGGGAGAGGGACTAGCGACAGGAGAAAGAAATGGGGAAACTGAGTAAAAGGCATATTGCTGGAGTGTTCAATAATGGGATGAAGTAAAAGGAGGGAGAGTGTTGTGTAGGATACAAATAACTCTAAAAAAGAAGGGGAGGGAATGGAATAATAATGCTATGTATTTGGTTTCCCTCTAGCAAATATAGTACCTAGTACACCAATATGTAAGTTCTAGAAACTGAATTCTAAATAATAACATAATAAATGTCTAAAATATTAAGTGGGTTTATTTATAAAAATGGATTAAAACTGGACTAACAAAATTAATAAGATTAAAAAACTGAGTAAGCAGGATTAATGCAAAGCATTTCCCCAGTAATGTTTTAAGTTCTTTGTCTCTTAGAATAAAAGATGTTGCTGTGGTTTATTTTATTTTTTTAAAGATTTTATTTTCGGGGTGCATGGGTGGCTTAGTCGGTTGGGCGTCCGACTTTCGCTTAGGTCATGATCTCGCGTTTGTGGGTTCGAGCCCCGCGTCGGGCTCTGTGCTGACTGCCAGCTCGGAGCCTGGAGCCTGTTTCAGTCTGTGACTCCCTCTCTCACTGACCCTCCCCTGCTCACTCTGTCTCTCTCTCTCTCCTAGAAATAAATTAAAAAAACAACAACAACATAAAAAAAAAATACTCTAAAAAAAAAAAAAAAAGAAAGATTTTATTTTCAAGTAATCTCTACTCCCAATGTGGGACTTGAACTCACCACCCTGAGATCAAGAGTCACATGCTCTACTGACTGAGGCAGCCCGGTGATCCTGCTGCTGTGCTTTAAATCAGTGGGAAATTTAAAAATTCACTTGTTATGTTGTGAAAAAAAAATCTTAGTCCGATTTTCAATAGGTACTGCTAACATACACTGGTAATAGTTTAGCAGTCGCTGTTGCTTGGCAAATATGGACATTTGATGAAATCCGATTGGCTAAAGTATACTCACTTGTCCAAAGAGGAACATTCTAGAGAAACAAAAAGAAATCCTCGGCAGTTTAGCAGGGTCGATACAAAAAGAAAGAGAATAAGAACAAGGTGTATTAGTTTCCCGTGGCTGCTGTAACAAATTACCCAAACTGGGTCACTTAAAACAATAGACATTTATTCTGTCACAGTTCTTGAGGCTGGAAGTCTGAAAGCGAAGTGTTAGCGGGTCCATGCGCCCTCCAAAGGCCCTAAGGAAGATTCCTCCCTTGCCTCTTCTTAGTTTTCATTGGTTGCCAACAATCCTTGGCGTTCCTTGGCTTGTAGGCACATAGATCCAATTTCTATCTGTCTTCACATGGCATTCTCCTTTCTGTGCATCTCTGCGTGTCTGTGCCCAAAGTTCCTCTTCGTAGAAGGACACCAGTCATATTGGATTTAGTGCCAGCCCTAATCCAGTATGGCTTCATCCAAACTTGATGGCATCTGCAAAGACCCTATTTCCAAATAAAGTCACATTCACAGGTTTTGAACGGGCATGAATTTGGGAGACATTATTCAACCCTAGCACAAAGGGGAAATGTACTCGCTCAAGAACTGGTATTACTGAGACAGCAAGTGTACTCCGGGTTTCTGAGACTACCGCTGGGGACGGCAGAGGGGTGACTGGTAGAAGAGCTAAGGAGGAAAGACAGAATTAATGATAATGGTGAAAGCAAAGGTCTTCACTACTTGTTTGTTGTCCAGATTTCTTAGTATCCAGGTAGAACGGATGTCTGGGAGGGCTCCCTGGCCTGCAAGTTGAAGCTACTGATGTGACCTATGTGGTCAGAGTAAAGTATCGTGTATAGAAACCAGAGTTGCTTCAGAATGAGCCTTCTGGGGCGCCTGGGTGGTTCAGTTGGTTGAACATCTGACTTCGGCTCAGGTCGTGATCTCATGGCTCGTGAGTTGAGCCCCACATTGGGCTCTGTGCTGACGCTTGGAACCTGGAGCCTGCTTCAGATTCTGTGTCTCCCCTCTCCCTGCCCCTCCCCTGCTCGTGCTCTGTCTGTCTGTCTCTCTCTCTCAAAAACAAAAGAAAGAGGGGCGCCTGGGTGGCTCAGTAGGTTAAGCATCTGACTTCTGCTCAGGTCATGATCTCATGGTTGGTGGGTTTGAGCCCTGCATTGGGCTCTGTGCTGACAGCTCAGAGCCTGGAGCCTGCTTCGGATTCTGTGTCCCACTCTCGCTCTGCCCCTCCCCTGTTCGTGCTTGCTCTCTCACTCTCTCTCAAAACATTTAAAAAATTGAAAAAAGAAACAGTAAAAAATTTTTTTTAAAAAATAAGCTTTCTGGGGCACCTGGGTGGCTTAGTCGGTTAAGCGTCCGACTTTCGCTTAGGTCATGATCTCGCGGTTCGTGGGTTTGAGCCTCACGTCGGGCTCTGTGCTGACTGCCAGCTCGGAGCCTGGAGCCTGTTTCACAGTCTGTGTCTCCCTCTCTCTCTGACCCTCCCCTGTTCACGCTGTGTCTCTCTCTCTCCTCTCTCTCCCTAGAAATAAATAAAAAAACAGTAAAAAAAAAAAAAGCTTTCTGTATGGAGGAGTGGGTTATGCTGTTCCAGCAGAAATTCAGGGTGTGGAAATGGGCAGCTCAGTTGTATGGCTGATGGGATGTGTACCACCCACCCAGACAGGGGCCCATGTCCCTCCACCATTCAACATATTAGAATTCGGCCCCTTCCTGGAGCTGGGTCCATAGCTACACCAGTACTAAAAAACAAGGTCCCCCTTCACCCAAACTCAAACCAAGGTTCACATATATAATACCATTTAAACTCTTTAGAACGAACCTCGCCCTATGTCTCACTGCTAGTCAATACCTTTGCAGGCAGCCCATGTAGTATCCCTAGTACTACTCACCTAGACTAAGTGAAAGCTCATGCACTGGCCACTATACGTACACATCTCACCTCTAAACATGTGGGGACAGCCATATTCCCTGAGAGCCTAAGGCCATTCCAATCTTCCACATAGCTTGACAGAGTCCTGCTCAGATCACTGCGAGTTGCTCATTCCCACACAGTCCTCAGCAAGTCAGGAAATAGCTCTTACCTGAGAACTGGGATGCCACCTACACATCCTCAAAGTTTTCCATGAAATTTGAAAAACAAATATATTGTTAAAATGTCTATACCCAAGGGCACCTGGATGGCTTAGTTGGTTAAGTTTCTGACTTCAGCTCAGGTCATGATCTCATGGTTTGTGGGTTCGAGTCCCGCATCTGGCTTTCCACCGTCAGCACAGAGCCTGCTTTGGATTCTTTGTGTCTCTCTCTGTGTCTCTCTGTGTCTCTCTGCTCTTCCCACACTCTCTTTCTCTCAAAAATAAATAGACATTAAAAAAAAGTCTATACCCAAAGCAGTCGACACATTTAAATGTTTATTTATTTGCTTTTAAGACAGAGAGCGAGGGAGGGGAAGAGAAAGAGGAAGACAGAAGCTCCGAAGCAGGCTCTGCAGTGAGAGCACAGAGCCCAGGAGAACACAGAGGAGAACACAGGCAGCAACTTTTTTGGCCTCAGCTGGAGCAACTTCTTACTGGACAGGAGGCAAGGGAAACAAAAGCAAAAATGAACTATTGGGACCTCATCAAGATAAAAAGCTTCTGCACAGGGAACAGACAATCAACAAAACTAGATGAGATTGGCGAGTTCAGGGCGGTATGACCGTAGACCAATCAACCAAATTAACAGGCAGCCTACAGAATGGGAGAAGATATTTGCAAATGATATATCTGATAAAGGGTAGTATCCAAAATCTACAAGGAACTTATAAAACGCAACACCTAAAAAACAAATAATCCAGTTAAGAAATGGGCAGAAGACATAAATAGACATTTTTCCAAAGACATCCAGATGGCTAACAGACACATGAAAAGATGCTCAACATTACTCATCATCAGGGAAATACAATTCAAAATCACAATGAGATACCACCTCATGCCTGTCAGAGTGGCTAAAATTAACAACAGGTGTTGGCAAGGATGCAGAGAGGGGGGGGAGGGGGGAACCCTCTTGCATTGCTGGTGGGAATGCAGACTGGTGCAGCCACTTTTCAAAACAGTATTGAGGTTCCTCAAAAAGCTAAAAAATAGAACTACCATATATAGAACTGTATTTTTGTATCCTTTGGGTAAATTCCTAGTAGCACAATTGCTAGATTGTTGGGTAGTTCTATTTTTAACTTTTTGAGGAACCTCAATACTGTTTTTAAAAGTGGCTGCACCAGGCATGGAGGAGGGCACTTGTGGGGATGAGCACTGGGTGTTATATGGAAACCAACTTGACAATAAACTATTTTAAAAAAAAAAAAAAACAATAGCCAAACTATGGAAAGAATCCAAATGTCCATTGACTGATGAATGGATAAAGAAAATGTGGTATATATATAACACTGGAATATTACTCAGTCATAAAAAACAATGAAATCTTCCCATTTGTAATGACATGGATGGAGCTAAGTGAAATAAGTCAGTCAGAGAAAGACAAATACCATATGATTTCACTCATATGTGGAACTTTAGAAACAAAACAGATGAACCTATGGGAGGGGGAAAAGAAAAAAGAAATAAACCACAAGAGACCCTTAAAGATTGAGAACAAACAGAGGGCTGATGGAACAAGGTGTGTGGGGGATGGGGTAGATGGGTGATGGGTTTTAGGAGGGCACTTTTTATGATGAGCACTGGGTGTTATATGTACATGATGAATCACTGAATTGTACTCCTGAAACCAATATTGCACTCACTGTATGTTAACTGACTAGAATTTAAATAAGAATTTGAAAAAAAATTAAGTTTTCCTCAAAATAGTCCTGTACCAAGCCAGAACCCATACCCATACCAGTGTGTAGCACACCAGTGGACAGATTTGAACTCAAACAAGAGCAAGAGCCATAGCTCACTAGCAAGTCCGTACACATACTTGCTTTAGCACTTCATGGGAAGGTTAGCACAAAGACCAGGACTTATCTATACTTCCCCCCTTGAGATCTCAATAGTCTACAGAATGTACAAAGCCAAGACCAGGGACTGCACTTATCCCATCATTCATTAAGCCATCAGGAGCTCCACACCCAGAACAATAATCCAGAGTTATTCTATCACTCATCATGCTAGAAGACTTACCCTAACAAGATAAGGGTCTATATTGCAAATCACTTCTTAGCAAACCAAGAGAAAAAGCCTTGTATGGAAAAGGGATAATACATACCACCATTGAACACCATACCATAAAGTCCTTGTTGACCAAGACTGATAACTATGCTCACGCTTAAGCTCATCAGGCAGCATCCCTCACTTGGATAAGATCCTATCATAAATATCAAAAGCACAATGGGAACTAGACCATCAAACTCCCATACCACCACTTAGCATAGTGGGAGGATTCATCTAGATGTGCCTGTATATCTATTTACCAAAGAAGGAATGAGCCCCTGTGAAGAACTGAGCTGTTACACGGCTATACGCCACCACACCACCATAGAGCCCATCTCAGATGAGCGTGTGTTGTCTTACCAAACCACGTGGCCCACTATGAGACAGCGCCAGTCCAGAACCCAGCCCTCACTCATGCCACCCCTCCACATACCAGAAGACCAGAAGACATTCTCTGCCTGGACCACACTTTGTGGTTACACCAGGACTGGGCACACCAGGACAAGGCCTCCACCAAGATGCACACTTAAACCTAGATCGTCACTTGGCCCATACGGAGAACCCCGCTCCTCGGCCGCCACCAGGTCTAGGGCACACACCTTGGCACCATTGGTGCCTAATCCTTCCCAGGCAAAGGTCAACACCCACTCCACCACTGTGCACCCTGAGAGGCAGCCTCTGCCCAGGGAAAGGCCATTTCTTTCTCCCTATATCCGTGCTTCACACACGGAGAGATAGCCCAGCCAAACGCGGACCTATACCACGACATGATGAACCAACAGACAGCCTCAGCCAAAAACAGAGCTTGTGAATGCATCTCTGCTCAGCAAGTCACTGGACGGTTGGTGTGATCAGACCACTGATCTGATCTGTACTGAGATCTATGTACTGAGACTATGTACTGAGCATAGTCTCCTGCCCAGGTCAGGGCTTAGATAGGTGACCGCTTGGTAAGACGATGCAACCTCGGAGGGTATAGGACTAAGCCCACACACTCCCATATGACACACCAGGAACCATCAGAACATGAGGCAGACCTGAGCCATTGCTCAGGATACTAGGAGAAGGGCCTCCCCAATCAGACCTGGACACAGATGCCTCCTCGGTGCTCGGCAAACTGACACAGACACAGCCTCAAGCCATACCCCATCCCACCACTTGCTCAGCAGAACAGCATGATGCCGGCTCCAGCAGCAGCTGAAACAACTACCTGCAGGATGGTATCTTCCCTGTTCCGTATCCAGCAGGGCACAGGACAGTCCTCACGGACGATCTGTACACTTGCCATCCCCTCAGAACAGGGACCCGGTGTTCTTAGCTGCTCAGGAGAGTGGAAGAGGGACTTGGTTCAACCCGAGACCTCACTCTTACCCCCTTGCAACATGTCTGGACCCAGCCTCCATCCAGAACCCTTTCTTCTATCTCTTCATTCTTCTTTACTCCTCTCCTGGCTCCTTCCCCACAGCCCCCCTTATAACTCATCGAGTCTCTCTCTTCCATCCTAAACACCAAAGCCAGCTCCTCCTACTTCTCTTTCTACTCATGTCAGAGCCAAGATTTTAGAAGAGCATCCCATAGCCCTGTCTCTACCTGCCCCCCCCGACTTCCCATTCATCCCTCCAACCCCTGGTAAGCTGGCCTCTGCCATCATGCCTCAGCTGTGCAACCCTCTCCTGAAGTCACCAGTTGCCACACCCAAAGTCCACTTGTCTAGCCCCACCTCCTGGACCTGGTTGGGGGATCAGACACTGGGTTCCAACTTCCTGCATGAAACTCTCCTCCTTCGTGTCTCTGGATTCTATTCATGCATCTCCCGATCTTTCCACATGCCCCTCACGCCATCCCATGACCCCAGTGCATGCTGTTCTCCCCCAGTGTCCCCTTTGCACAACTTCCAGGTGACCTGTGAGTCTCCTCTTCGGTGACCCCTCCCCACGAAGCCCTGGCTGATCCCACCCACGGTACCTGGACTTGCCCCTCTAGCACAATGTGACCTTGCATTCTGGGAGGGGGTGGGGTGCTTCTCTCCCCTTCTAGAGCTTAGGTTCCTCACAGGCAGGGACCCCCTGTCACTCACCGCTGAATCCCCCGTTCAGGGTGCAGAACCTGGTTCTGAGCCAGCTCTTGATAAAAGTGTGTGCCTCTGGAGCTCGAGGGCCGTGTGTTTGGAAGGAAGGGACAGCTAGGACCCCTGCGCAGGATCCTGCATGTTGCTGGGGCGTGGGTGGGGTGGGGGAGCTGCTGCAGAAGGTGGGAGGGGCTGTCCAATCAAGCCTGCTCCCAGCAAGTGGCAGCAAGGGCCACCTCTAATAACCCCCATAAGGGCTCCGTAAATGTGTGTTGAATCAGCTGAGAGGCGTCTGTACAGACTTAGCCATCATGAGAGGCGTGAAGAGCCCTTGAATTCCCACTGTTAGTAAAGATAATTTGGCAGGCAGAAGAGAGGGAAGTTGCATGAGCAGCTTGTAGAGAGAAGCGCCCAGCTGCAACAGAACATGAAGTAGTGGCCCTATAGTTCCGGGTCAAGTGCAGGGCTCTGAGGGCTTCTGGGAAGTGAGGGAAGCCAGGCCCCTTCCCGTACACAGAGCCAGAGCGCTGTCCATAGTAATGGGGGGTGCCCATCCACACTCTGATGGTCATTCCATCATAGAGGCAAGGGGTGGCTTCCGGGGTCACCAACCAGCCCAACTTTCCTGGGACTGGGCGATTTCCAGAGAAGTGACACTTTCAGTTTGTAAACCGGGACAGAGCCCCAGGCCAACTGGGACAGTCCATCACCCTTGGTGGCATTGGAGGGAGTATCAGTCTCCAGCAGGGCTCCCTTCTCTTCTGCTATTTAGAGCACAGGATATCAAGGGTGCATCAGACTGAGGTGCAACCCCATCAACAAGTGCCAATGGAACTATGGGCTTGTATCCAGTTTGGGGGGGGGGGTGCTGCCTGTAGGTGGCATGGGTCGGCCCGCTTCTGGAGGGCTTATCCTGAAGGAGTTGAGTCTCCACTCTGGTATGCAGAGATGCTGTGAGGGTTAATGCATGTATTAACCTTCTGTAAGGGCCAAACCCTATGTGCAGACTGCATATGAGATATGCAATAAGCCTGATATTACCCTGTGCTGTTTTGCCACAGTCTAAAACATGTCGATTACTAGTATGACTTCATGACCATGGGTCCCCGAAATGTCAGGGCTGTTTGTACCACAGTGTCAGTATTGTTTTGTTTATTTATCTTTAATTGAGAATACAGTCACATCACATAAAATTTGCCTTTTTAAAGTGTATCATTGACGGTGGCTGGGTGGCTCAGTCAGTTAAGCATCCAACGTGGGCTCAGGTCATGACCTCATATCTCATGAGTTCAAGCCCCACATCCTGGAACCTACTTTAGATTCTGTCTCCATCTCTCCCTGCCCTACCCCCACTCATGCTGTCTCTCTCTCTCTCTTTCTCTCTCAAATATAAATGAACATTTAAAAACATTTTTTTAGAAATAAAGTGTACCGTTCAATGTTTTTTTTTTAATTTTTTAATGTTTTATTTATTTCTAGGAGAGAGAGAGGGAGAGACAGACTGAAACAGGCTCCAGGCTCTGAGCTGGCAGTCAGCACAGAGCCCCACACGGGGCTCGAACCCACGAACCGCGAGATCATGACCTAAACGAAAGTCAGACGCTTAACCGACTAAGCCACCCAGGCGCCCCTCAATGGTTTTTAGTATATTCACAATGTTGTGCAACTGCCACCACTGTCTAATTCCAGAATATTTTTATCACCCCAAAAAGAAAGCCCGGGTTCCCCTCCCCCTCCAGCAACCACTCGTCCACTCAGTCCCTATGGATTTTCCTATTTGAGAAATTTCATATAAATGCAGTCAAACACTATGTGACTGGTTCTTCCACTTCGCAAAAACGCTTTCAAGGCTCCTCCATGTTGTACTCATCTCAGTACTTTGTTCCTTTTTGTGGCTGAATAATATTCCATTTATGGAGATATGGCATTGTGTTTTTCCATTCATTGGTTCGGTTGGTGGGCATTTGAGTTGTTCCCCTTCTGGCTTTTACTAATATTGTTGCTCTGAACATTCGTATACAAGCTTTCATGTGAGTAGAATGTTTTCAGTTTCCTGGGGTGTGGACCTTGGAGTGCAATTACTGGGTCACACGGCAACTCTCTATTCAAAAATGTTAAGGAATTGCCAAACTGTTTTCCACAGTTTGTGCTTTTTTACATTTCCATTCTGTACCTGAAGCTTCCCATTTCTTTTTTTTTTTTCCTTTATTCATTTTTTGAGAGAGAGCGAGAAGGGGAGGGGCAGAGAGAGAGAGGAGGCAGAGAATCCCAAGCAGACTCTGCTGACAGCAGCGAGCCCGATGTGGGGCTCAAAACTCACGAACTTCAAGATCATGACCCGAGGCAAAATCAAGAGTCGGATGCTCAACTCACTGAGCCACCCAGGCACCCCTGAAGGTTCCCATCTCTTTATGTTCTCACCAATACTTGTTACTTTCCATTAAAAATAAAGTATATAAAAATTGGGGCGCCTGGGTGGCTTAGTTGGTTAAGCGTCCGACTTTCGCTTAGGTCATGAGCTTGCAGTTCGTGGGTTTGAGCCCCGCGTCGGGCTCTGTGCTGACTGCCAACTGGGAGCCTGGAGCCTGTTTCAGTCTGTGACTCCTTGTCTCTCTGACCCTCCCCTGCTCATGCTGTCTCTCTCTCTCTCTTTCTCTCCTAGAAATAAATAAAAAACATTAAAAAAATAAATTATAGCCATCCTAGGGGATGTGAAGTGGTATCTCATTGGCATTTCTCTAATGAATAACAATGTCAAGCATCTTTTCATGGTTTATTGGCCATGTATTGTATATCCTCTTTGGATAAATGTCTTTCTTAGGTGCTTTGGGCATTTTTTAATTGGATTCTTTTATTCTTTTTCTTTTTATTGTTGGGCTCTAATTGTTGTATTGTTGGGCTTCATATTCTGGATGCTAGAGCATTTATTTTTAATAATAGTGAGATTCATGATCTGCACGTGGCCTTGATGCCACATGCTCCACTCCTGCCCAGGGCTCTGGGGTGGAAATTCTGTGGTTTCTGATCTGAGAGGGAAACTGCATCCTGCCATGGCCTCAGAGAGAACTATTGGAGCTTCCACCTGGCCTGTCCACACTGCTTTCTGTGAGACAGCCTTTGCCTGTACTGCTTAGCTTGTATTGTACTCTCCTGTGCTGTATTATAGTCTTTGCCTGTAATCGACTGTACATTTGTAAGCACTGTCGTATTGGGTCTCTGGATCTTCTGTAGCGGGCCAACCCCATTTTCCCTCCCGGGAGCTTGAAGTAGGGAAGTTGTGCTTGCCTTTTGTCTGGAAATCTGGGAAAGCAGGAGGATTGTGGAATGGAGCCACACCAGCATGCACTGTGTGCCATCTACACATGAGGCATCTAGACATCTAGACCTATGAGTGTGGCCCAAGGTCTGTCCGATTCCAAAGCCCACACTTGTGATTACCCTTCTGTACTGCCTTTTCTCTTTTCACCAGGGATCCCTGTCACAAAAGAAGTCTTCCCAGCTTGTTGCCTTGTCTCTCTTTTTGGAACTGAGACGTGGCATGTTTTTCCTTCCTTCTTTCCTCTCTACTTGCCTTCCTCTCTTGATTCCCTATCTACCCTTAGTCCTTCTGTCTTCCCTTCTTCCTTCCCTCCCTGTTTTGCTTCTCTCTTTCCCTCCTCTTAAAATTTCTTTTCTTGGGGCACTTGGGTGGCCTGGTCAGTTAAGCATCTGACTCTTGATTTCAGGTCAGAACCGTGATCTCACTGTGTTGAGATGGAGTCCCGGCTTCATGTGCAGCATGGAGCCTGCTTGAGATTCTCTCTCTCTCCCTCTGCCTCCCGGCCCCACTCATGCTCTCTCTCTCTCTCAAAATAAATGAACTTTAAAAATAAAATAGGGGCGCCTGGGTGGCTTAGTCGGTTAAGCGACCGGCTTTCGCTTAGGTCATGATCTCGCGGTTCGTGGGTTCGAGCCCCGCGTCGGGCTCTGTGCTGACTGCCAGCTCGAAGCCTGGAGCCTGTTTCAGAGTCTGTGACTCCCTCTCTCTCTGACCCTCCCCTGCTCACGCTGTCCCTCTCTCTCTCCTAGAAATAAATAATAATAATAATAATAATAATAAAATAATAATAAATAAATAAATAAAAATAAAATAAAATTCCTTTTCTTGCCTTCGTGCCTGCCTTCCTTCCTTCTGTCCTTCCCTTCCTCATCATTTACCGTTGGGATTCTCCCAGTGCTGTGACCTTGCAGCCCCGAGTAAATGCCTCACGTAACCCACTACTTCACAGTATCTTGTAAAAACTGGACCCTAAGATTCAAGTTAGCTTCCTGCCAGCAGCATTGCTGGTGGCGCATGGAGGATACTCCCTACCGCACCTTACAAGTGTGCGATAGCAGGGTGACGTCGCGTACTAAGAGCACTGCCTACAGATGGAAACTGCTGGGTATTTTCCATGGATCTTTTTACCCTCCCCGATCCATTCTCCACCTTTTTCTGCCCCCCCCCATTCCCCAGGAGGCTAGCCTGTCCCTGCTCTGTGTCACATGGGCTTTCGTGCCTTCTGGCTTCTGGTTGGGTTTGGCCACTGGCAGGCACTGACATGAGATGGGGCGGGGGGAGAAATCGGAGTATTTATTCTTCCTGTTCCCTTCCTGCCAGCCCATGGTTCCGGAAAGGGCAGCATTCCTCAATGGCCACGACTGCTGTTGTGCAAACCTCTTCCCCACCTCCTCCTCTCACCAGACTCTAGTATCACTTCCCTCTCTGTCTCTTCTGGCCGATGGGTGGCAACGCTTTCCCTCTGGTGCTGGTCCCTGAACACCCTACCATCCCCTGTTGCTTCACCTATTCCTGCCCACATCTTCATTCAACTCATCTCAGAGAAGCCCTTCGAGTGTGCCGTCTGTTTCTTGCCAGGACCTTGCTTCAAACAAGCAGCGCAAGGAGCCGCCCTAGAACTGGGGCGAAGATACTGCCGTTTCCATCAAGCCCGGGGCTCTCCTCCCCATCAAACGAGCCATGTTGTCATGGGCTTAGGTACTAGGGAAAGTACGCGGGTGCAAATCTGGAGTAGGGGTGCAAAAGATACTCTTGCATCCGAGGCTCTTGGGCTTTTTGTGAGGAAGTGAGGTACAAGGCCAGGCTTTTCCAGGACTAGCAGACCCTAAACAGAGGATGGTACAGAATCACTACTCACTCCTGACTCACTGGTTTGGATGGGGGCGGCTCAGGGGCTCTCGAATACAGACGCCATGGGAATGAACGATGTTATCTGAATCAGAGAGAGTGATAAATCACGATGTCACTTTAGTCCTTAGTGGGGCAGTGTGAGTACCGGGCGTTTCCTTAGCCTACATCGTTCCCGAGCCAGCTATATGGCATCCTCTGTGACCTCCTGGAATGACAGTAATCATCTAAGGTGACTACCATGGGTCTCCTGGTTTGTGCTAATGTTCCCATGGCTGGAATTCAACCATCTCTGTGCATGTCTCATGACAGGGAGGGGAGGCAACGCAAAGATATTTATTTGCATCCATATCAAATTGCTCAGGGCACCTGTGTAAAGGAGGTTTTCATGGGCACCTGGGGAGATAGGAAAATAAAGAAGATGGTACCTTAATTTCCTTGGGTGTTGGTTTCCCTGCCCAGCCACAGAGACATGTATCGGAGCCCGAGAGAGAGAGACAGAGAGAGAGAGAGAGAGAGAGAGAGAGAGAGAGAGGCTAATTGCAAAAGCTGTTGGATCTGGTTCCCAGCTGAAGAGCGATCGTGTGGGAGGGAGCACTCCCCTGATGCCGCGATCATTTGCCATTTCAGTGGTATAAAGAGGCTAGACTCTTCGCACAGATGTGGTGGTAAGAAAAATTATGCAAAACTTGCAAATAAGGCAAAAGGATGTCCTTTCCACATCCTATTGAAGCTTTGTGCAACAGGTCTGCCTCAAGATGATTTAATTCTCTAGGAAAATGCATTTTGTTTGACTTACTATTGACTATTGATTGAGAGCACATCTTTGTGAAGTCTCTGTTAACTTGCAGATATTTGTTTGTAGAGATGCAAGTGATTCTGTCCAGGAGAAAAGACGGCACCAAAGGTAGCAGTCATATTTCCCTACAGGACATTAACGAGTATTGTATCCAATTTAGTAATCTCATTCTAGAATTCTTTCTTTTAGGGCCTGTATGCACTTACTTTCAAATTCTCCTTTGAACCAACTTACTATACTGTTGTTTCCTCATTACTGAGTTAAATGAAATTGGTATAGGAGCTAACTTTAGTATTTTTTTATTTTCATTTTTTATTTTTTTTTTTAGAGAGAGTGAGCATGTGAGCAGGGGAGAGGCAGAGAGAGAGGGGGGATCCTAAGCAGACTCCACACTGAGTGTGGAGGGGCTCCATCCTACAACCCTGGGATCCTGACCTGGAACCAAGAATCGGACGCTCAACCAACTGAGCCACCTAGGTACCTCTAGGTGCTAACTTTATATTTGGTAAGAGTCATATTCTTTTTTTAATGTTTATTTTAGAAAGAGAGAGAGAGGGAGAAAGAGAGAGCAAGGAAAGGACAGAGAGAGAGGGAAACACAGAATCCGCGCCTGGGTGGCTTAGTCGGTTAAGCGTCTGACTTTCGCTTAGGTCATGATCTCGCGGTTTGTGGGTTCGTGTCCCGTGTCCGGCTCTGTGCTGACAGTTAGCTCAGAGCCTGGAGCCTTTTTCAGAGTCTGTGACTCCCTCTCTCTCTGACCCTCCCCTGCTCACGCTGCCTCTCTCTCCCTCTCTCTCTCTCTCTCTCCTAGAAAAAAAAAAAAAAAAAACATTAAAAATTAAAAAAAAAAAAAAAGAGAGACACAGAATCCGAAGCGGGCTCCAGGCTCTGAGCTGTCAGCACAGAGCCCGACGCGGGGCTCAAACACACGAACTGTGAGATCATGACCTGAGCCAAAGTCAGATGCTCAACCAAATGAGCCACCCAGGCACCCCTGTAAGAGTCATATTCTTAACTTTCTAAGGCTTATACTTTGACAGTGGACACCAGTAGTGGTGGCCAGGGTGAGGGACTCTGAAGGCGTTTTATGGATATCAATGAGAGGGCTGCAGCATGTGAGAAGGGGAACGGTGGGCTGACAGATGTTTGTAAGGACATTAGGATCACCTCCTGAGGACTTCCAGACATCAGTTGGTGAAACAAATATTTTACTCAAAGTTCCTGGTTTTATCTTGACTTTGAGGACCAAAGGAAATCAGGAGAGGGAGGCTGCCCAAGTTCCACTGAGACATTGTTTCAGAACCTTTTCAAGAACACTTCTAGTTGGATATTTTTTGGCCAGCTCTGATTCATTGTATCTAACACTGAGCTGATCTTTCCCTCCCACATACTCCTGCCGTTTTTCCTACTCTACTGAACGCACCTCTGCTCATGCGGTCCTTCAAGCTACTATAATCAGTAAAACCAGCCTAAACAAAAAGGTAAACTGAGACCAGCTGGAATTACCAGAAATTGAATTTATTCAGGAATAGCAGAGGAATTGCAATTCAGGAAACGCAGCTTAGTCTGTCGAGGGCTTGGGGTGGGCTGTCTTCATCGGCACAGCACAGAGGGCAGGGGAAGTCCAGCCCCTGTCAAAGCATGAGTACATTGGCTTGAGGATGGGGAGAGATTCCTAGTGGGTGTTCCTTAGTCAGGAGGTATGTCTCAGACTCCTGTAAATCAGGAGGTCTCTGGTTTACGGAGAACTGGTCTCTCAGTTCTTAAGTTCCATTCTTCTAAGAGTACATCTGTAAGAATTCTCCACTTTATATCCTCCAGTTCCATTTTATTTGTTTGTTTGTTTGTTTGTTTGTTTAGTAATCTCTACACCCAATGAGGAACTTGAATTTATGACCTAGAGATCAAGAGTCACCTACTCTACTAACTAAGCCAGCCGGGCACCCCTCCAGGTTTATTTTATTTTATTTTAAAGATTAAACAAGTGTTTTTATTTTTTTAAATGTTTTATTTATTTCTAAGAGAGAGAGAGACAGCATGAGCAGGGTAGGGTCAGAGAGAGAGGGAGACACAGAATCTGAAACAGGCTCCAGACTCCGAACTGGCAGTCAGCACAGAGCCCGACACGGGGCTCGAACCCATGAACTGCGAGATCATGACCTAAGCGAAAGTCGGACACTTAACCGACTAAGCCACCCAGGCGCCCCAAGATTAAACAGTTTTTAATGTTTATTTTGAGAGAGGGGGGCACAGCATGAGTGGGGGAGGGGCAGAGAGAGGGAGACAGAAGATCCAAAGTGGGCTCGGCGCTGACAGAACAGAGCCCAATGTGGGGCTCAGAGTCATGAACCATGAGATCATGACCTGAGCTGAAGTCCAACACTTTACCGACTGAGCCACCCAGCTGCCCCTCTTTAATGATTTAAAAAAATATTTTATTTGTAAGTAATCTGCACCCAACATGAGCTGGACCTCATAACCCCAAGATCAAGAGTCACATGCTCTACCAACTGAGCCAGGCAAGTGCCCATCCGGTTCCATTATAGACTGAAATTTTTTTACACACTCAAATGTTACTAATTCTATCTCATAAACATTTATCCCTTCTTGTTCAGTCTTCCTGTTACTGCTTTTTCAGTTCTTTATCACCTCTCACTTGATTTGCCTCCTCACCTGCTTCAGGTTCACCTTTCTGATCACCCATCCTGCCAGTGTGGTTTATATAGTGTTCCCAGTTTCAGGTCACTAAAAGAAAATCATAATCCTGTTACTCCTCTGATTAAAACCCTTCAAGGCAAGCCAGTGTAGAAGTGGAGTTGATGGGATTTGAGGATGGAATGAATAAAGCAATCAAGGGTGTGGGGGGAAAAAAATCCTCAAGGGTTTCTTGGTGCCTACAGGGTAAAGTCCAGTCCAGGCTCTTAGCATGGAGGTGTTTTATAACCCGGTCTCAACCTGCTTTCTCCAGGCCCTCATCAACCTCATCTCCAGGCCCTCCCTAGCAAACCTCCTATACAACAGTTACATTGCACTTCTTACTGTGCTCTTTCCAGCTTCCTGGTGTTTGTGCTTTCTGTTCCCTTTGTTGCAAATTATTTCACTCCTCTTCTGTGCTAAGTATACTCCTGTTCACCTGCCAGACTCCTCCAGGTTGAAGTCATGGGTGTCTTGTTAAAATTTTCACCCTGCATGCCTTACATACCTCACCCTGGTCCTGACACTAGGAGCCCCTGAAAATACCCCTATTACATAATATTAAGTGAAAGAAGCGAAGTGAAATACAGCACATATAGTAGTCTCCTGTTTCTAGTCTCTAGAAAGAGGAGGGGTGCCTAGGTGGTTCAGCCCATTAAGCATCTGACTCTTCATTTCAGTTCAGGCCATGATCTCATGATTTGTCAGTTTGAGTCCCACATGAGGCTCTGCACTGACAGTGAAAATCTTGCTTGTGATTCAATCTCTCTTTCTCTCTCTCTCTCCTCTCTCAAAATAAATGTAGGGCCTATAGATATTAAAAACATTTTTTTCTTAATGTTTATTTTTGAGAAAGCAAATGGGGAAGGGACAGAGAGAGACACACACAGAATCCAAAGCAGGCTCCAGACTCTGGGCTGTCAGCACAGAGCCCCAAGCAGGGCTCGAACCCATGAACTGTGAGGTCATGGCCTGAGCCAAAGTCAGACACTTAACCGACTGAGCCACCCAGGTGCCCTAAATACTAAAATTTTTTTTTTTAAGAAGGAAAAATTCTAAAAGCATTCATATATCTGTTTATCTTTTTAAAAAAGAAGCACAAGACAAATAAACCATAAAACGACGAGGTTGATTGCCGACAAGAGGTTGGGTCAACGAGGAGAGATGGTCCCTAAAAGATGTGGGAAGGAATGACATTCCTGGGGATGCATTACTGTATAGTTTTGACTTCTAAAGCATATTAATATTCTACGTATTAAAAAACAAAAAGGAAATCAATAAGGATGAGAAGGAAGGGAACAGAACTCCACTGAAAGCAAATGGACCAAATGAACCACATTGTATTTCAAATAACCACCCTTAAGGTGGAAGTGGGGGCAGTCGAAAGGATTAACCCAAGTCATTTATGAACTTGCAGCTACGAGGCAAGCAGAACTGCAAACAGATCTCGAACTCTCTCCAGCAGGCTAGGTTTTGTAGAGGCATAGGCAAAACAAATCAGAAACTCAAGATACAAGATAGAGCAAATGAGAAAATGGGCTGATGTAGTTGGGAGTCAGGTTTCTCTCCGTGAAAGAAGGGACATACAAATATGAAATGAGGGAGGCAAGAAAGAGCCCTGTGAGGGCGGATTGGAATTGGAAAGATTGGTGTGAACCCGTTTCTGAAATATGTACATCTATGTATATATGCATGTTGATGTGCTCAGTTACATATATGTATGTGTATACGTGTATGCATATATTTCCTAGTTCTGCCTGATAGAAGGGCCAAGAGACAAAGACACCCCAGTAGTACACCCCAGGAGTAATGAGCACACCTAATGCTCAGATCTTTACCTCTTATACTGTTTCAGGAACCAGGCTCCTCAGAGTAGTGGCGGATTCCAGGGCTGGTACAGAGTAGGGATGAGATAAGCCTAGAACATCTTTTATACCATAAAGCAAGGAAGTGATTTAAAAACAATGAGGGAGGGTGCTTGGGTGGCTCAGTCGGTTAAGTGTCCGATTGCAGCTCAGATCATGATCTCACGGTTGGTGGGTTCGAGCCCCATGTCGGGCTCTGTGCTGACAGCTAGCTCAGAGCCTGGAGCCTGTTTCAGATTCTGTGCCTCCCTCTCTCTCTGACCCTCCCCTGCTCATGCTGTCCCTCTCTCTCTCAGAAATAAATAAAACATTAAAAAAATTTTTTTAAAAAGGAAGAAAAAAATAAAGCACAATTATCAAGTGCCCACTGATTAATGTAGAAAGAATTCTGGAATAGGAAAATTAGTGATTTGTAACTATCGTAGTAAAGATTGGATCAGGCAAGAATCATCAAAGGGTACTAAATCCAGGGGGAGTTTTTTGGGGCACCTGGCTGGCTCAGTCAGTAGAGCGTCAGACTTCGGCTCAAGTCATGATCTCATGGTTCATGGGTTCAAGTCCTGTGTTCGGCTCTGTGCTGACAGCCGGGCCTGGAGCCAGCTTCAGATTCTGTGTGTGTCTCTCTCTCTCTCTTTGTCCCTCCCCCATTTGCACTGTCTCTTTCTCAAAAAGAAACACTAAAAAAAATTTTTTAATAAAAACTAAAAAAATCAAATTCACATCAGAGATGAAGGACATATGGACATCATACCTCCAGTGGTGAAACCCTGAGAAAGACACAACATTGCCGATGGAAGATTTCAGTCAAGAAGACATACACTGGAATGGTATTCAGCCATAAAAAGGAATTACGTACTACCACATGGATGAACCTTGAAGACAGATGTTAAGTGAGATAAGCCAGGCACAAAAGAACAAATACTGTGTGATTCCACTTATCTGAAGGACCTAGAGTATTCTAATTCACAGAGAAAAAAAGTAGAATGGTGGTTATCAGGGGCTAGGAAGAAGGAGGAAGGGAGAATGGGGAGCTTTGTTTAGTAGGTACAAAGTTTCAGTTCTGGAAGATGAAGAAGTTCTGGAGATGGATGTTGGTGTTGGTTGTATGATGTGCATGTACTTAATGCCACTGAACTGTACACTTAAAAATAGTTAAACTGTGGGGCACCTGGCTGGCTCAGTCTATAGAGTATGTGACTCTTGATCTCAGGGTTGAGTTCTAGCCCCACATTGGGTATAAAGATTACTTTTAAAAATACATCATTTCAGTGTAATCCTGAGGAAATATTAGATGAACACAAAAAGAGAAATATTTATTTATTTTAAAGGAGGGGATGTATTCTTCAAAAATGTCTATGTCATGAAAGACAAAGAAAGAAAAAAAAAAAGAGGAAGGCACCCGTTTGGCTCAGTTGGTAGGTCATGTGGCCATTCTTGATCGTGGGATTGTGAGTTTGAACCCCATGTTGAGTGTAGAGATTACTTAAAAATAAAATGTCTTAAAAAGAAAAAGACAAAGAAAGCCTATAGGAATGTTCCAGATTAAAGGAAGCTAAAGAGACATGATGTTGGTTCACCAACTGAAGTATTTAGGGGTGAGGGCAATGATATAGAATACTCTTAAATAGTTCAGGGCGAAATATAGATAGATAAAACATGCAAATGATAAAGCATATGGGGTAAAAAGTTAACATATGAATCTGGCTAATGGTGTTGGTGGAGGTCAGTGAAAGAGCATGACCCCCGATTGACCCATGAGCTAGACCCGGGCAATTGGGGGCCCCTCACCTCCTTTTTTGTCTTTGGAATGTATGTTCTGCCCACTGTTCCCACAGTGGGAGCTGTTCCAAGGACATAGCCTTGAGAGAATAAGGTGTTGTTGAGACCATTTGGACTATATGTGGCTGAAACCCATGAAAGGCTCTATTTTTTTTTAAGATTTGGGGGCACCTATGTGGCTCAGTTGGTTAAGCGTCCAACTCTTGGTTTCAGCTCAGGTCGTGATCTCATGGTTCATGGGATCAAGCCCCATGTCGGGAACTCTCTCCCTCTGTCTCTCTGCCCTTCCCCTGCTCAGGTGAGCCCTCTCTCCCCCACTTTCTCTCAAAATAAATAAATAAATAAACTTAACAAAATAAACTTTTAAGGTTTGGTGGGTGGATACAGAGATCTACGCATCTTGTAGCCACCCAAGATAAGGCTTGCATGTGAGTTCTCTTGCTTATTAAACCTGCCATCTACAAATCCAACGTGGTTGGCCTCTGTTTTTGGTCTCTCACTGCCCTATATGTACTGGGGCCGGTTTTAGATTTTACCCAGAAAGCTCCTCAGGTCTCAAACCAACAAAAGGTCTCCTTGACACTATTTTTATTCTAGCATGCTTGCTATAAATTTGAAATTATCTCCAAATAAAAAATCTAAACACAAAATAATAGCAACTTTATAAGAGTATGTGTCATATTGTGATTGTGGCTCCACTAGTCTGTGAGTAATCACAGACACCAATTATGTCTTTTCTTTTAAGTAATCTCTACACCCAACATGGGGCTCGAACTCATGACCCCGAGATCAAGAGCCACGCGCATCACTGACTAAGCCAGCCAGACTCCCCAGACTATGTCTTAATTGCAATAGTCAGGGCCTAGGAGTGGGTGGGTGCCTTCACAGGGCAGGACAAATAGTAGGTAGCAATGCATGTTTGATGATTGACCATAAACATTTGCAAATGAATGCCCCATAAAGGTTGTGCTGATGAGGGTTATTTCCTGGGTGATGTTAGGTAAGGGTTCAGGCAAGTTAAGAAATCTTTGCTGGTGGCACCTGGGTGGCTCCGTCAGTCAAGCATCTGACTCTTGATTTTTGACTACGGTCATGATATCACACTTTTCGTGCATTTGAGCCCCCCATTGAGCTTTATGCTGACAGTGCAGAGCCTGCTTGGGACTCTCTCTCTGCCCCTCACCTACTCACACACTGTCTCTCTCTCTCAAAATAAATAAATAAACTTAAACAAAGAAAGATTCACTCCCTTTCCTTCTATCTCTCCCCCCTCCAACTGCGGCATGCTCTCTCTCTAAACAAACAAAAAAAACAAAAAAAACCCCAAAACAACAACAATAACAACAACAACAACAAAAACTGCAGCCTCTACTGGTTCTCCTATCAAAAGCACTTATAGGTTTCTTTTTTGTGTGGTTCGTATTTCTTTTTTTTTTTTTCATTAGAGTATAATTGACATAAAACATGTTAGTTTCAGGTATACAACATAATGATTTGATATTTGTATGCATTGCAAAATGAACACCAAAATAAGTCTGGTTACCATCCATCACCATCCAAATGAGTTAAAAACTCTTTTATTTATGATGAAAGCTTTCATTCAAGATTTCCTCTCAGCAACTTCCAAATATGCAATGCAATGTTATTGACTATAATCATCACGTGTATACTATGTCCCCATGACATTTATTTTATAACTGGAAGTTTGTACCTCTTGATCCACTTCACCATTTCACCCACTCCTCTCTTCCCTCCCTTCTGGCAGTCACCAATCTGAGTTGAGTTTTGTTCATTTGTTTTGTTTTTCAGATTCCACATATAAGCGAACACATATACTACTTGTCTTTCTCTGTCTGAATTATTTCACTTAGCATAATGCCCTCAAGGTCCATCTATGTTGTTGCAAATGGCAAGATTTTATTCTTTTTTTTTTATGACTATACATGTACCACATCTTTTTTATCCATTTATCCATCAGTGGACACTTAGATTGTTTCCATATCTTAGCTATTGTAGATAATGCTGCAGTAACATAGGGAATGTGTATATCTTTTTTGAATTAGTGTTTTCATTTTCTTTGGATAAATACCCAGAAGTGAGATTGCTGGATCATATCGTATAGTAGTTCTATTTTTAATTTCTGAGGAACCTCCATACTGTTTTCTGTAGTGGGGTAGATTTCTTGATGTTATTTCCTCTTCCCTTCGGGGATTCAGCTGACGTCACAGGCACCCCTCTGTAAAGCATGTGTTATGAACTCCTCAGTTCTGAGTATGGTAAGGCTTCTCTAAAGTAAAGCCCAAACAATTTTGTGCAGGCGATGTTGAAAGTTACCATCTCCTGTTATCCCTATAATTGAGCAGACACTCTGAAAAAATTGTGACCGCTCCCACATCACCTTCGCAAAAAGATATGGTTGTAAGCCACAAAGAAGTCACATGATTCACTGAAGAAACTATCTTAACAAGTGCCTGCCTCATTACATCTGCCTCTAATTAAGAGAATGACTCATCTGTAGTCTATGATGGTTAATTGTTTTTACTACTGCTTTTGACTATTAAAAAAACCCACCATAGTCACTCATTCATTAAATTTTTAAAAATTGTTGATGTCTACTATCTGGGGGATATTATTCTGGTCACTGAGGATACAGCAGTGAGCAAAACAGGCATGTCTCTGATGTGATGGACTTTACAGTGTAGTAGGGGAGACAGATATTAGACAAGCAAATGTATCAGCATCTTTGTAAAACTCAGCATCTCAAAAAAGGTATAACAGATTCCCAGGCTTAAGACTCATTGTTCCTAGAAATGATTTCTTTAGGAAAGTTTGGATATATACATTTTGTGGTTTCACAAAATTCTTAGAGTCTTTTTATGTAACTCCTCCTTGGATTGAAAGCTGGTTTGTCAGTAATAGAAGTAATAGAATTAACTTGACAGGAATGTTCTCAGTAATGTAAGAAATGAGTCCTGTATCAGTGACCAGCGGGAACAGATGGCGCACTCACATTTTTTGAAAGAAGCATTTAATAAAGCAACTACTTGCAAAATTTAGGTAGCACGTCGAGAATCTACAAGTGACATTCTAGAACCTGGGGCTAGCAAGGCTGTTCACATCCTTATTCCTAAAGCAGCAGAGGGAAAGCGTGATTTCTTGAACCAGGGTGCGGGAGAGCAAGTGCCGTCTGGCAAAGGCTACCTGACTGGCTGAACTATGACCCTCAGGTGAGGGAACCAGCCAGCCAGCCGATGGAAACCTCTCAGGGAAAAAGTCATAGAGGTAAGTACCCCAACATCTTTCTCCTCCGTTCCTACGATTGCTTGCCAGTCCTTCCCATTGGCCAAACCCAACAGGAAGCCAGGGGCAATGGAGCTCACCGATGTATGTATATGGGTCAGTATAGAACAGAGTGGGGGGTGGATCTAGAGGGAGCAAATCAATAAAGGATAAGCAGCACACATCCTTGTTACTCTCTTCTTTTTTTAAATTTTTTTAAATATTTTTATTTTATTTCTGAGAGAGAGAGAGCGTGAGCAGGGGAGGGTCAGAGAGAGAGGGAGTCACAGACTCTGAAACAGGTTCCAGGCTCTGAGCTGGCAGTCAGCACAGAGCCCGACGCTGGGCTCGAACCCACGAACCGCGAGATCATGACCTAAGCGAAAGTCGGATGCTTAACCGACTAAGCCACCCAGGCGCCCCATTGTTACTCTCTCCTCACAGCCTGTGTCGTGAACTGTTTGACTCAACCTATCATACATTTTCTTTTCTAACCTAACCATCTCATAACCCCCCTTTTAAATGTAAAACTAGGGATGCCTGGGTGGCTCGGTCGACTGAGCGTCCAACTTTGGCTCAGGTCATGATCTCACGGTCGGGCTCTGTGCTGACAGCTCAAAGCATGAATCCTGCTTCGGATTCTGTGTCTTCCTCTCTCTCTGCTCCTCCTATGTGCGCTTTCTCTTTCAAAAATAAATAAACATTAAAATAAATGAATAAATAAGCATTAAAGAGATTTTTTAAAAAAATATCCATAGGCCCACAAGTAACCAATGTGTTACTTGCAACAAGGCTCAGTTACCAAAAAAGGCACAATTCCATCAGTCCCCATATCTCCTCGTCTTCCCCCTCTAAATACAGACACACACACATACACACACACACGGCCTCATTGCAGACAGTCTCTGCTTTGGTCGTCTACCCACCACGCCCTTGTGTATTCAGTGAACTTCTGTCTCCTTAGTTCTGCCTTGGGTGAATTCTTTCTCCACCCGTGCCACCAGCTCCCACTTCGTGTTGCCCCACATTTGGTGGCCCCTGTCGGTTGTGACTTTTGGCTTTCTTCCTCCCTCCCTCATCCCTGTGACCAAAATATTGTCAACTGCTCTGGGTAACCCTGCCCAGTTCAGCACACATTCTAGAACACTGTTTTAGCAAAGGCCCTCATGGCAAGTTTTGCTTTAGCCCTGTGAGTGGCAAGTGGATGTGACAGAATGAGATGGGAAGCATTTATTTGTGTCAGACTAATAAGTCAGTCATCACTCCAGTTCTGTCTACCTCCACCCACCCACCCCCCTGGCCCGACAACCACACCCACGATTAGAATCATTGAGAACAAAGACATTGGACTCCAAACAACCAGGTTCAAAGATACCTCATCAGAGGAGGGATGAAAATGGTTGGAGAAGACTATGAACCTGAAGAACTAGTATTTCTTGCCCAGGCTGGATGATGAAAACACATTTTTTTTTTTTTGGATGATGAAATTGTTAAAAAGGCAGGCAAGTAAAGAGTTCTGGCATGCATGGGAAAGATAAATTCCAATTTCAATATGGCGGCTACCTTTGGAGAGGGAAGGTGAAGAGATTCAGGAGAAGCACAGAGGGAGCCTCAACTAGGGCTTTCTTTTCTTTCCTCCCTTCCTTCCTTCCTTCCTTCCTTCCTTCCTTCTTCCTTCCTTCTTCCTTTCTTCCTTCTTCCTTCCTTCCTTCCTTCCTTTCTTTTTTTAGGAGAGTGAGAGAGAACACGAGCAGAGGAGAGGGGCAGACAGAGAGAGGGAATCTTAAGCAGGCTCCATGCTCAGCGTGGAGCCTGATGCGGGTCTCAATTCCATGACTCAGTATCATGACCAAAGTCATGAGTTAGATGCTCAACTGACTGAGCCACCCAGGTGCCCCTATATTTTATTTCTTAATAACTGAAGTTCTAAAGCCTATGTAAGAAAATGCTACAATTTAATAGTGAATGGTAGAGTGCTACTTATGCGATTCTTTGTACTCTTCTCTGTGCGGAGGGCACAGTTCAGGGGTGGGGGGCACATGTGACCAAGGAAAGCAGACAGGGTGTAAAGAATATGCAATTATCTGTCTACCAGGGTCCCAGTGAGATTCGGGTAGCCTGTTTCTTCAGGCCAGCCACTGGCTAACTGCCTCACGGGGCTCTGTAATCATGATATTTGTAGTCTGGAGATCTGACAACGTTTGCATTCCTGGCTCTGGTCTACAAAGGAGGTAGTCCTCTGTCTCAGTTAGGAGCCAGTGCGGAGAGCTGGCCGGCTCAGGTCAGATCTTAGTTTGGACACTTACTGGCTGCGTCACTCCACCCGTCTGTATCTTAGTTTCGTCATCTGTAAAATGTGGTAAGAATGTCAATCTGTGTCAAAGGGTTGTTGAGAGCATTATGGCCACACACTAAATTTTATGCTATTTTTATGCTATTATTTTCCCAGACAAGTTGAACTAATGGGAACGATCTTCTAGTGTGAAAAGTAAGGGAGAGGATTCTTTTTCAGAAACACCAAATACAAGCTGTGCTGTCTAATGAACAATAGGTTTACAACCTATTGGAAATATGTACGAACCCCTCTCCCTCCCACAGTGGAATCCCAAACCCTTAGACTCTTCACTTTCTGGTTCTTTCTTCCCCTCTCCATTTTGTGGGCTTATTTCCTTGGGCTGTGCAATGAGCCTGCAGCCAAAGAACAAAGGGAGGAGGGACCGAAAGCCTCTGCGTCACCTCAGGGCACGTACATTTGTTCCAATCAGACTACCTTTTGCCTTGGGGAGGGGGGGCATGGGGCATCCGGACCTCCCCGTAGGGCTGTAACCTCTGTAGCACGCTGGGAGAGAAACTGTCTGCTGTAACCGCCCCAAGTGTGCGTGTCCATCAGACACCTGCTCTTGCAAGAACGTTGATTAAAGCCTCCCTTCGCTGTGCTCCCGCCCCTCCTTTGATTGGGCCAGTGGGCCTATCTCTGGCATCTAGTGCAAGGGTTGGCAGGGTTTTCCTGTAAAGGGCCACGTAGTAAACATTTGAGGCTTTGTAGGCCACGTGATTTCTGTTCCAACTACCTACCCCTGGTGTAGTGTGAAAGCGGTCACGCACAATACATAAAGTGGGGGCGCTGTGTTCCGGTGACATTTTATGCCTTATATCCGTGAATAAGCAGTGGAAGCCAGGGACCTGATTTTGCAGGGTTCAAGAGGAGATTGAGGGAGCAGGGCTGCATCCTGTGGGGAGAGGGCGTGCATGCCAAAGACCGGGTGTGAGGGTACGTGTGAGGGACGGGCTCCTGAATGGGAAACGGCTTACACAGCGAGAGCTGTGAGCTGGGGAGGAGAAAGGAGAGAATTAGGGAAGAGTTTCCTAGACTATCCGCAGCTTCACGCAGATGTGCCCCTTCTGGGTTCTAGGGGTCCTGATGTAGTGTCCTCAGTCCTCAGGACCACAGAGCAAGGGCTAGTGTGGCTGAGCCCCAAGGCTGATCATTTCTGTCCAGGAGCTACCTCTCCATTTACCATGGTGTGCCCTAAAAACTCAGTTTCAGGGCGCCTGGGGGGCTCAGTTGGTTAAGCGTCCAACTTAGGCTCAGGCCATGATCTCACGGTTCTTGAGTTTGGGCCCCATGTCGGGCTCTGCTTCGGATCCTCTGCCTCTCTGCCTCTCTCTCTCTCTCTCTGCTTTTCCCCAGTTTGCACCCTCTGTCTCTCAAAAATAAACATCGAAAAAAAGTTTTTTAAAAATCAGTGTCTGGGGCGCCTGAATGACTCAGTCGGTTGAGCGTCCAACTTCAGCTCAGGTCATGCTCTCATGGTTGGTGGGTTCGAGCCCCGCGTCAGGCTCTGTGCTGACAGCCAGTTCAGAGCCTGGAGTCGGCTTCGGATTCTGTGCCTCCCTCTCTCTCTGACCCTCCCCTGTCCACGCTGCCTCTCTCTCTCTCTCTCTCAGAAATAAATAAAACATTAAAAGAATTTTTAAAAAATCAGTTTCTATGAGGACTGTTCCAAAAAAAAAGAGGGGTACCTGTTGCGGACGAAATGACACAAAGGACAAGACACACACAAAAGACAGACACAGACACAACTCCGGCCGGAGGAACAATTCTACGCAAGCCCCTCTTGCGGTTTATTTTATACCCTGATAACTGGATACAAACTGAAATCTACAAGATGCATTCCTTTACCAATTAAGAGCAAGTAGCCAAACACATTTCAAGGACAGGGGGGAGCAAAGGCAGGAAGCGACCACAACATGTTTCCTAAGAGGCCTGCTCACAATTCCAGCCTTCTCCTTATTTCTAAGGAGGGCATGTTCCCTCGTTTGCAAGCGGACCATTAAACTTGGATACTGTGTGCAGGCCTCCTGGCAGAGCATCCTGTTTGCAGGAATGCCTTGCCCAGGCAGGGAACCCCGTGTGCAGGCACATCCCCGCGTCCCTAACCACGCTTTCTTGTGGTCACTGTCGGGCTCCCACATCTCCCCCTTCTTTCTGAAAAGCGGTAGCAAACTGTAAAGTGGCGGAACGTGTTGTCTATCTTTTTTCAGTTCTTGCCTTCTTTGCCAGCACCGGATGACTAAAATAATAACACAGCATAAAAGTATTATGAGTAAAGTATTCACGAGAACAGTTCCAATTAGGGCAGACACATGTCCAAGAGGGTTCAAATTATTCATCCCTTTCTGTAAATCCCTTAACAGATCGGACCCAGTAATGTCAGCTAGTGTTTTGCTAAATGTAGACAAAATTTGCTGCTCTGACTCTATAATTTCCTTAGTTAGGTTTTGATGCCCTGTTAGTGACTGTTTCACCTTTTCCCAACCCTCACTTATGTTGAAAGGCACAGAGGTTATACATAACTGAGAGGAATTCCAATCACATTTCAATACACTTTTTGTGGATAAGACAGTTAATTGATCCCCAAGCCATTAAACAGTATGTTGAAGATTGAGTACATCAGTTGCAAGTTGTGCATCCAGATCTCGTTGTTGTTGCCATAATAAATGAGAGTCTTTATGCCATTCCCGTACAAAGTCTGCTGTTTGGACCTCTTGATGGAAAGCAAGTCCAGCCACAGCAGCGGTTGCAGTAACTGCAGCCACTGCAAGAACGGAAGCTATGATGAGTCCAAGCATGCGTTGGGACCGGTGAAGCAAGGTTTGCATAGCAGTCACCAAATGAGATACAGCAAAAGAGTCCGACCAAGGTCTTGTCAAATTTACAGGCAACCACACTTCGGTACGAGTTTTAACAATCACCAATGAAAAATTAGAGTTATTGATTTGTGTTTCAAAACTTTTCCACCATGACTGATTTACACATTGTGTTAAATTACAATGATTACATGATATAGATCCCTCTGTAGCATTCCAAGTCCAATTCCCATACAGCAATGCAAAGGGGTATTTTAGACAAGCCGTAGTAGAATAGGATTTATTAACATGCAAGTTAACATGAAAGGGACCTGAACTGTCAGTCTTATCCAAAGTATAGTTTCCTGACCATATAGTGAGATTCCCTGAAACTGCCCATAATTTCCAAATATTCCCTTGAAAGTGGGAATACCCTAACAATTGCAATTTAGGGGGATGAGTGCAAACTGTTGCCATTTTACGGTTTCATTACCATTACCCATTAAAGTACCATTATTCGATACCATTTGAAAGTTTTCTTAGACCATTTTTCCAAAATTTAACCATGATCAGGGCTCCAATCTACAATAACAAATCCAGAATAATTCATGACCTTAAAAGGCCGATGACCTCGGCATCTTTCCCATTCCAAAGATTCTGGAGAAGGAATAAAAAAATTAGAAGGGCATAATGGTATAAAGGTATCAGGATGGTGACTCATCGGCGTCGTAGAGGTGTTGAATCCCCTGGTGGAAACAAGTACAGTAAAGACAGCAGGATGATAATTATTATATGTTACTCCCCAGGTATTATAAGAGTGATGATTATGCTTCCTTGTAGAGAGGCAAAAGGGATGTCCTCCGATGCACAAGGGGAGACCCTCCACTGCAACAATATCATTACTTATGTTATATTGATTATTATGATGATACAGATGCTCAATTCCTCCACACGCGGGTGGTGGGAAGAATGTAGTTTCATTGGTGCATACCTGTACTTCAGGTTCACCCCAAGAGACAACTCTCACAAGAGGAGTAATAGGAACATAAGCCCAATAAGTATATTCTATCGCTTGCGCATACATTACCTGACAGGTAACCACAGCCATCTTCTCCTCTTCTTTCCTTCGAAAATGCAATTCTGCTGCTGATAGATTTTCTTGCTCCAAATATTCAGAAAATTTAAAGTTAGTAAGGTTTTATTCAAGATGCTTTTGGTTTCATAAATCTCTCCTGTTCCCCCTTTTTTATTTTTTCAACATACTCACGTAAAGTACGATTAGCCCTTTCAATGATAGCTTGTCCTTGACTATTATAAGGGATACCAAAAGTATGAATCACATGATATTGGGATAAAAAATGAGTTAATTTTGCAGATTGGTAGGTGGGTGCATTATCAGTTTTCAATTCAATTGGGACCCCCATAACTGCAAAACAAGGTAATAAATGAGTAATAACAGCAATAACAGCATCAGCCTTTTCAGAATGTAATGTAGTAGCCCATTGGAAATGTGTGCATGTATCTATAGTATGATGGACGCATTTTTGTTGTCCAAAGGATGAAAGAAAAATTACATCCATTTGCCATACCTGATTTGCTTGCAATCCTCTTATGTTGACACCTGGTGGGGTAAATGGTAAGGTAAAAGGTGCACAAATAGAACAAGAGCGAACAATAAGATTTTTTTTTTTTAATCCTTTAGAGTTAGTATGTTGCAGACGATGCTCTTGTTTTGCTGCTTCTATAGGATAAAGTAATGCATCAATTACAGCATTTCTGAATGACAAGGGTCCAGGAAGGGCAAAATGTGCACGGATATGCACGGGTAAAGAAAATTAATTCTGAACGCCGCAGAAGTGATCGTTGTACCTGATAAAATAATTTGTCAATATCTGTTTTAAGAGTTATAGGCAGTGAAACTTGAGGAAGTTGCAAACAAGAGAGAACACAGCATACCGAGAATCCGAAACAATGTTAACAGGGAGTTGAGGAAAGTCTTGCAAAACTAAGTAAATTGCCCACAGCTCAGCAGGCTGCACAGAGCAAAACGAATGGGGAAGGCAAAAGAGGCAAGTTGACAGCAGGAGGCAGAGAAAGAGAATTAGCAGTTTTAAATTTTGTGAGCTTAGACAGAGGAGAAGACTTAAGGTTTGTTAGGCAGTCTATATCAGTCTGGAGAAGACAAGGAACTTCCCCGAAACAAAAGGAGTTTCGGCAGCTGCTTGGGAATATTCCTTAAAGTCCCCGTCCCGAGGTAAACCAGCCACAGTTGGCTTCAATTATAGCCATTAATCTGGGAAAAGAATGAGTGAGAAGCCCTCAACATTTACTAGAAAGAGGAACAGAGAACAGGAGAGAGTTAACATCCCCTTCAGTCTAAATTTATTTCAGCCAGACCAATAAGGTCTCCTTTATGAGGTTTTTCCGGATATTGGTTGGGCACTCTTAGTGAGGCAATGTCACAAAGACAGACAAAGGGTTGGGGTGCCCTCTCTAATGAGGAGACCAGTCAGATGTCAGTTTGGTCATGTCCCAAAAGAACTTAAGAGATGCTTAGCTGTAGTGGTCTCAGCTTTGGAAACTATTCCGATGCCACCATAGACTGTATGCCGTTTACCACAAAATCGCAGACAGGCACAGTCAGACCCCATAGGCTTTTTGGGACCTTAAGGGTGCCCACCCGTGGAGCCACAGAATCAAACCCAGCAGGCAAGTCAGACGGAATTGTATATTCACATCTATATATATACTAGAGGTTACTATATTCCTTCTCACAGAAATTCTACAGATAATACTAACAATGACAACGACAAACAGGACAAAACAGACACAGAAGTGGCCACAAAACAGGTTTATGAGTTTGCTGAAGGGCCAACCGACGTCTCGGTGTGCCCTGGGGGAGGGAAATAGCTGCGTCCAGCTTTTCATTTAATCCCCCAGACAGAAGCACATGTGCATTTAAGGATCCAGATGATAAGTTGATTTACCTCATTTTTTCTTAATAACAAAAATGGGAGTGCTCGAGGAACTTGAGCAGTGGCCACTAGTTTTCCGACGGAATGGTTACAGAAGCCCCCAGTATTTGTGCTATACATTCTCACAGTATTTGTGCTATACATTCTCCAGCCAATAGTGAAAGTGTAACAGAAGTAGAAACCATGATTAAAATTTCTCCAACAAAAGCAGAGTCTATAACTCCAGGAATGATGGTTAGGCCTTCTTAAAGCTGTGCTGCTGCAGCCCAATATTAAGCCAAAGGTTTAGGCAATGGGTCAAAAGTGTTTGTTCTTAATTTATAAATGCCACCTCCCTGAGACAAAAGAACATTTTCAGCGAGAGGTTAATCAGTAGCCGCCCTCCCTGAAGTTGCAGAGCATAAATCTGACACCATTAAAGGCTTAGCTACCCCTGATGCAGCAGTCATCTCAAAGGGTTGTTGGAAAACAAAGGGGTTACTTGAGGAGTGGGAGGCGCAGCCAATTGAGTCCCTGACATTGGTGGAGGGCTTCGTAGCCTGAGCCAAAGCAGTAGCAAAAACAGCAGCATTACGTTCAGTTCCCCCCACTCCTGAACAAGCTCTAATATATTCAGCTATAGAAGCTCCCTGCCCTTTTAAAGGGCCCAAAACAGGTTTACATTCCGGGTTTGCATTTTCAAAAGCAAGTGTCTGCAAAAGTATCTCTGAGATTTCATTACGTCCAACATCCCGCTCAAAAGCCACCCACAATCTAGCAAGAAAGTCAGTATAGGGTTCATTGGGTCCTTGTAAAGTTTTTTGTAAAAGAAGGCTGAGCGTGGCCAGTAGGTACAACACGGCGCCAAGCCCTAAGAAATACCTGGCGCACCTGCTGTAAATCCTGGCCGGAAAATTGAGCCTGATTTCTCAAGGCTCGAAATTGTCTCTCTCCCATCAATTTATTCTCCAGAGGACCAGGAGGGTTCTGTCCCTCATTAATTTGAGCCTGCTTTCGGGTTTCCTCTTCCCACCAACTCCTTAATTGCAGAATGCAATGCAAGTGCTTGAGTGATAGCACTACATAGAGTCCACAATTTCAAAGGGATTATGTTACCCTTCTGATGCTGTTGCTGTAATTCCTTCTGTATTAATTTCCATTCCTTTAAGTTTAATTGTACTTTGGGTTGGCACTTAAACCCATAACAATGCTGCTCCACAAGGCGGAATAACTCAGATAAACGGCGACTAGATACCTTCACCCCGATGGAGTGGAGAAGTCCTTTGACTAGCTCCATGTATTGTGCCTTTGCTGATGGGGAATTCCCCATAATTTTCCCGAAAGTTCCCCTGCCTTGGACCTACAATCTCCGAGGGGTACTCACCCTTTCGGTTTCGTTCGCCCTCTCCCCCGCGTTTGGACGCCAGATGTTGCGGACGAAATGACACAAAGGACAAGACACACACAAAAGACAGACACAACTCCGGCCCGAGGAACAATTCTACGCAAGCCCCTCTTGCGGTTTATTTTATACCCCGGTAACTGGATACAAACTGAAATCTACAAGATGCATTCCTTTACCAATTAAGAGCAAGTAGCCAAACACATTTCAAGGACAGGGGGGAGCAAAGAGAGGAAGTGATCGCAACATGTTTCCTAAGAGGCCTGCTCACAATTCCAGCCTTCTCCTTATTTCTAAGGAGGGCATGTTCCCTCCTTTGCAAGCGGACCATTAAACTTGGATACTGTGTGCAGGCCTCCTGGCAGAGCATCCTGTTTGCAGGAATGCCTTGCCCAGGCAGGGAGCCCCGTGTGCAGGCACATCCCCGCGTCCCTAACCACGCTTTCTTGTGGTCACTGTCGGGCTCCCACAGGTACCTGGGTTGTTCCTTGGCTAAACGTCTGGCTCTTGACTTCGGCTCAAGTCATGATCTCATGGTCTGTGGGTTCGAGCCCCACATCACGTTCTGCTCTGGCAGTGCAGAGCCTGCTTGGGAATTCCCTCTCCTTCTCTCTCTCCTCTTCCCCTGCTTGTGTGCCTCATCTCTGTCTCTCTGTCTCTAAATAAATAAACTTTTTAAAACAGACCCAAATGGAGTCACTTGCAAACCAAGACTCAATTGCAAGATTTACTGTGACCTTTAACCAGTCAATCTGGAATTTCCTGATTGCCACTGGTGAAGTAATTTGCATGATAAGACCCCCCTGCCCTTCTCCGTAAGGGAAGGTGACCTTGCCTGAAACAGTCTTTTCTTTTGCTAGTGACATCCTTGTTTCTGCCTGTAAAGGCTTCCATTTTGTTTGATCCTTTTATCAGACCAACGGGATGCTGCCTGATTCACGAACTGTTGAATAAAGCCAAGGAGCTCTTCAGATTTCGTTAGTTAAATTTTGCTTTTAACCGCACCGTGACAAAAAATAGTCTGGGAAGCGCCAGATTAGGAAATAAGGAGTACCCAGGGCCCCCTCCTGATCTTCCCCCCAACCTGACTGGATGCACAGCTTAGAAATACATGCCCGAGGGGTGCCTGGGTGGCTCAGTCGGTTGAGCATCCCCGACTTCGACTCAAGTCATGATCTCGGGTTCATGGGTTTGAGCCCCATGTCGGGCTCTGTGCTGACAGCTCAGAGCCTGGAGCCTGCTTCGGATTCTGTGTCTCCCTCTCTCTCTGACCCTCCTACTCACATTGTCTCTCCCTCTCCGAGAAATAAATAAAACATTAAAAAAAAAAAAAAAGAAAAGGAAATACATACCTGAAACCTTAAGCTAGGATGCTCAGAGTCTTCCAAATGCAGACCAGGTAATTCAGACCAACCCTTTTGTAAGGACAAGTGAAAAAAAAAAAAGTGGACAAAGCATATGAAAAAGTGTTTAAAACCATAAAAAGAGGGGGCGCCTGGGTGGCTCTGTCTGGTAAGCATTGGCCTTCATTCAACTCAGGTCACCATCTCATAGTATGTGAGTTTGAGCCCCACTTCGGGGCAGCACAGAGCCTACTTCAAATCCTCTGTCTCCCTCTCTCTGCCTCTCTCTCTCCCCCTCTCTCACAAAAATAAATAGACATTAAGAAAATAAAAATTTTTTTAAAAGCATCAAAAGAGCTACTAATGTAGGCATTTTACAGTAAGAGAATTTCATGACCAACTTATTGTCGGATATTTTAATATTTAAATAAAATGGATACATTCTCTGAAAACACAACTTATCAAAATTGATACAGAAAAAAATAGAAAATTCAAGTAGTATTAAAGTTTTGGTCCAGAGCATTTCATGATCGAGTTCAACTAAATATTTGAAGAAGAAATAGCTCCAGTCTCTTCCAGAGAGACTGGAAATAGGATATTGCCCAACTTACTTTCTGAGGCTCCTATAACCTTGGTACCAGAAGAACAAGGACAGTTTGAGAAAGGCAAAATGATAGGCCGATTTTAGTTATAATCAACATAGAGGCAAAAACCCAGGGGCACTGGAGTGGCTCAGTTGGTTAAGCCTCTGACTTTGACTTGGGTCATGATCTCATGGTTCCTGAGTTTGAGCCCCGCATTGGGCAGTGAGCTGATAGCACAGAGCCTGCTTGGGATTCTCTCTCTCCCTCTCTCTCTCTCTCTCTCTGACCCTCCCCTGCATGCTCTCTTTCAAAATAAATAAATGAAAGTTTAAAAATTTTTTAAAAATCCTAACCCAAAATTTTGCAAACCAAATCCAGCAAACTATGGAGGAAAGGACAGTATGTCTTAAAGAAGTTGGGTTTATGCCCAGAAATGCAAGGGTATTTTGACAGTAGAAAAGCAGTTGTTTTAACTGGCCATATTAACATATTAAAAGGGAAATTCATGTGGTAATCCCAGAATAAAAAAATCTCAGCATACAAAATTCAATATCCAGGGGCTTCTGGGTGGCTCAGTTGGTTAAGTGGCCAACTTTTGGTTTTAGCTCAGGTCATTATCTCTCTGTTCATGGGGTTGGGCTCCATGCTCATAGCACAGAGCCTGCTTGGGATTCCCTCTCTCCTCTCTCTACCCCTCCACCGCTCATGCACACGTTCTCCCTCTCTTAAAACAAATAAAATTTTAAACATATTTAAACAAATTCAATCCATGCTGGGGCGCATGACTGGCTCAGTCGGTAGAGCATGTGACTCTTGATCTTGGGGTTGTAAGTTCAAGCCCCACATTGAGCTTAGAGATTACTGAAAAATAAAATCTTTTAAAAAAATTCAATACCCATTCATAATTAAAACTAATAGCAAAGTAAGAATAGGCAAGAGTGTTCTTAATTTGATAAGGATCTTGAAAAAATTTATTTTTAAAAATGATTTATTTATTTTTGAGGGACAGAGAGAGGGAGAGAGAGGGAGAAAGAGAATGAGTGGAGGAGGGGCAGAGAGAGAGGGTAACAGAGGATCTGAAGCGGGCTCTGTGCTGACAGCAGTGAGCCTGAAGTGGGTCTTTATCTCACAAACTGTGATATGACCTGAGCTAAATGAAGTCACTCAACCAACTGAGCCACCCAGGTGCCCTGACAATGTTTATTTAAAAACAAACAAACAAATCTTTTTTAATGTTTATTTATTTTGAGAGAGAGAGAAAGGGAGAGAGAGCTAGCACACACATGCGAGAATGGGGAGGGGCAGGGAGGGCGGAGAGAGAGAATTCGAAGCAGGCTCTGTGCTATCAGAGTGGAGCCTGACTCGGGGCTCGATTCCACGAACTGTGAGATCATGACCTGAGCCAAAACCAAGAGTCAGATGCTTAATCGACTGAGCCACCCAGGTGTGCCATGATCTTCAAAAAGTTTAAAGCCATCATCATATTTAATGGTGAACAATTGAAAGATTTTCCTCTGGGCTCATGAACATGACAGCGATGCCCACTATCATCGCTGTTTGTCTTCAACATTGCAGTGGAAGTCCTTGCAGTGCAGCAAGGGGGAAAGTGGTATAAGCTTTTGAGAGGCTATGCCAGAATTTTTATTATTTGTATATGACATGACTGTGTATGTAAGCCTTCTATAAGTACACACAGATCAATGATTAGAATTAATGGGACTGTTCAACAAGGATGCTGGATAGAAGATCCATATGTAAAATTTAATTTTTTCCAAAAAAAAAAAATTTAATTTTTTCCCCACATAATGACAACAAATAGAAAAATGGAAATTAAAAAAAAAGATACACTATGCCAATGGCATCGTTGAAAATATTTGGAATATCATGTTCAGGGATTTAGAGGTAAGTGTACTAATTGTGGGAGGTGGGGAAAGGCTCCCTGTGGGGGCCACCCATGTGGGGTCTCGCGATCAGATGATCAGATGGGGGCCTTCAGGTGGAGACCAGTGGCAAAGGCAGTGAAAGAATTCACCCACGGCAGAACAGAAGACATAGAAGTTTGCCATATATGCTGCAGGGGAGTGGTGGGCAGGACAGCAAAGCAGAGACTGTCTGCAACAAGATGGTGGCTAGGGGCCACAGTTATAATCGTGAGTGAGGGACTATGGGGGCATATGGAATTTTCCCTCTTTTGGTAATCTCAGGAGCTGTGCCTGGTTATAATTGTTCAGTTAGGGCCTATGGTTATTTCGAGGTGGATCGCTTAATGAGCCTGTTTGCGTTCAGCTTGGTAGTTGCTGTGGACCCTTTTGCCTCCATTAAGTTTCCATTGCTCCATGGAGGGGGGCAATTGTGGGGATGAGCACTGGGTGTTATATGGAAACCAACTTGACAATAAACTATTTGTAAAAAAAAAAAAAAAAGTTTCCATTGCTCAAGCCTATTGCCTAAAAGTGGCCTCTGCATCGATGTCTGCAATTTACTTCGCAATACTGCAAGAAAGACATGGATGAATGGATGGATAGAGGGTTGGGGAGATGAATAGGTACATGATAAAGCAAATATAGTGAAATGTTAATGGTAGAAATCAAGGTGGTAGGTATGTTCACTGTAATTTTCTCTCACCTTTTCTGTATTTTTGAAAATTTTCATAATAAAATGTTGGAAACGCCTTAAAACAAATGTAACAGAGATGCTTATACACTCTATGGATAAAAATATAAAACCTTATTTTAAAAGATCAAAGAAGGGGCACCAGGGTGGCTGAGTCGGAATGTCTGACTCTTGATTTTGGCTCAGGTCATGATCTCATGGTTTGTGAGATTGAGCCCCATGTAGGGCTCTGTACTGACAGTGCAGAGCCTGCTTGAGATTCTCTCTCTCTCTCTCTCTCTCTCTCTCTCTCTCCTCTCTTCATGCCCTACTCGTGCTGCTCTTGCTCTCTCTCTAAAAAATAAATAAAATTAACTTTTTAAAGAAAACATTGAAGACCTAAACAAATGAAGAGATACACTGTGTTCATGGATTAGAAGACTTAACTATTGGTGTCACTGCTATGCCCAGATCGCAATCTCCCCAGAATCCCAAGACCACCAAGGAGTCCGAGTCACGTATGTAAAAACAAAGGGCGTTTATTCGGGCTTAAGCTCGGACTCTCAGACCTCACCAACACAGTGGATCCGTACTGCTAGCCCCGAACAATGGAGGGGTAAGGTGTTTATTTCAGACAGGGCGGGAAAGGGGTGATGGGCGGAAACTGCAATGTGATAGGACAGGGTGGCGGCGGAGGTCGGTGCGGCGCAGAGGGATTGGTGAGTTTAAAACTAGGCGGGCCCGAGAAGCGGCGGGAACGACCGGTACTTCCCAACCCCCAGTGATTGGTTCGGGCAGGGGGAATGGCAGTTGTTTAAGCCTGCTGAGTCATGCCTCAGAAATTTGGGCCTCTTAATTTCTGGGGCCTCCTGAAGCCTGTCATGGCGCTGATTTGATTCTTCAGTCACAGGTACTCATTGAGAGGACATGGCCCCCAACACAAGCCTTATATGGAAGCCCCTTGCTTATGAAAACTGCTACCTGCCAATCTGGAGTGCTGTTTCTTTTTTGGGTCTCTTCCTGCCCTCTGTATTTGTGTGGGGGGAGGAGGCAGTTTCAAATTTCACTCAGGGACCGAACCAACAGTTGTAAAAACATCAAATGATCTATAGATTCAATGCAATGATCTATAGATGCCACGTGATCTGTAGGTCACAACTAAAATCCCAGCAGGTTTTCTTTGTGGAATTTGACAAGCTGATTCAAAAACATACAGGGAAATCGCTAGGGCCAAGGATAGCTCAGCACTCCTGAAGAATAGAGTGGCAGGAATTACAATGGCAGATATCAAGACTCATTGTAAAGCTATATTGATTACTACAGTGTGATGTTAATGCAAATTAAGGTAAATAAGCCAGTGAAGTAGAACAGAGGGCCTAGGAACAGACTGCTGATTTTAATTGAATTAAAATTAAGAACTTCTGTTTATCAGAAAATACCATAAAGTGAAAAGACAAGCCAGAGTGGAGTACACAGATATTTGCAATAAATCTAGTAAAAAAATAAATAAATAAAAGGGCTGTTTTCCAAAGTGAATCAAGAATTCCTACAAATCAATAAGACAAAAGTCAACATAACAGAAAAACAGGCTAGAGACTTGACTCCACAAAATTGTAAATCCAACTAGATAATAAATGTATGAAAAGTTGCTTAACCTCATTAGTAATCAGAAATGCAAATTCAAACCACAATGTAATGCTATTGCGTATCACTGCTTGTTGAACATTAAAAGCCTGACACTAACAATGGCTGACAAGAACATGGAGCAATAATGAGACTGTAAATTTTTGCAACCACTTTTGAAAATTGTCGGGTATTATTTTATAAATTTGAACATATACATATTTTGTGAGTGAGTAGTTCCACACAGGTTTATAGCTGGCAGGAATGTACCCCAGATATCTAATATGATATAATATAATATAATGTAACATAACATAACATAATATAATACAATACAATACAATATAATATAATAAATATAACATATACATGTATGTTTAACAGAAGCTGTGCTTCAAAAGCAGAATAAATAAAACATGCCATGTTCATCCAATGGACTATTATATACCAATGAAAACAATCAAACTATAGATACAAACAGAAACTTATGGTATAGAAAAAAAGTTATGGTGTAGAGGGTTAAGTTGTTAGTTCCTGTTTGGTCGCTTACATGAGTGAGATTGGTATCATGGCTTACAGGGGTGGCAATAACGTTAAGGTGCCTTTCTGAATGGCCTTGCCAATATGCCTCGTGGTGATAGATGGTTAAGCTGTGTTTTGTGTAGACATATATATAAGCCAAGTGCTTAGGAAAGGGTATCCCATAATTGCTGAATAGCAGAATAGATTTAGGCTCTGTTTTGGCCTAGGGATGGTGCCCAGTGTGCTACACCCTGGAATGCAGATGAGTATGGACGCATCCTCGCGGAAAGCTGTCTTCTCTTCTACGGTCACAGTATGGGTTTAGGCTCTTGGCTGAGGATGTACTTGTAGGCGCTTTGAGTATGTTGAGAAGCTGTACGGCTATGGGCCTGGACTAAGCTGGGGATGACTTTTGCTCTGCTAAATGTAGTTGCCAGGATGGTTAAGGGACTATTTCTCAGAGTGCCGCGGGGGTTACTGTAACACCATGACTTGTACATGCTCAATAAATACTGATTTAATAAATGAAAGAATGAATAGTTGAGTGAAGCGGGGTATACAGTTGACCCTTGAACGACACGGGGGTTGGGGATCCCAACACACACCCCTGTGTGGTTGGAAATCCACGTAACATTTTTGACTTCCCCAAAACTTAACTAACAGCTTACTCTTTTTTTTTTTAATTTTTAATGTTGTATTTATTTCTGAGAGAGAGAGAACGTGAGCAGAGGAGGGTCAGAGAGAGAGGGAGACACAGAATCTGAAACAGATTCCAGGCTCTGAGCTGGCTGTCAGCACAGAGCCTGATGTAGGGCTCGAACCCACGAACCGTGAGATCATGACCTGAGTGGAAGTCGGATGCTTAACCGACCGAGCCACCCAGGCACCCCAACTAATGGCTTACTCTTGCCAGAAGCCTTGGCAAACAGTTGACTAACACATATTTTGTTATATGTATTATGTACTGTATTCTTACAGTAACATAAGCTACAGAGAAGAAAATGTTATTAGGAAAATTATAGGAAGAGAAAATGCATTTACAGTGTTTTACTGTATGGGAATAAATCCATGTATAAGTGGACCTGTGAGCTTCAGACCCGTGTTGTTCAAGGGTCAACGGTACTTTTTTTTCCTTTTCTTTCCGGTTTATTTTAACTTGTCGACTCAATACTGTTTACTTGTTAAGAACTGAGGTCTCCATGCCTGGGACCAAGTTAAGCTCACCTGTAAACGCTGGCCCCGCCACCCTGGCACCCAAAGCCTGACTGTACTTATATGAACACTGTTCTTGGCACATGCTGTCTCCGGGTCTGACAAGTGGTGGTACGGTCAAGGTTTAGTTTAGACCTGAATTCTAGTGCGCTCAATTATGGTTTTGGAATGACTCTGGAATGGTGGGAATCATGACACAGATTTAGACTTCCTGGTCCAGGGTTGGCTCCTGTGTTAGGCTTATGCGGTTTGGGTCCTTTTATAGGTAGGGACCATCCTTTGCTAAATAGTGGTATGGACATAGACAGGAAAAATCCTATTGATTTGGTATGTGTTGGAAGATCGTCTGCTCAGCGATTTGGGAGAGTGGAGGTCTGCATAAGGGTACTGAACTAGGCAGAGGGCCATCCCTCACCTTGCTGGGTACTATGGTTAAGGACTGTGAACTATGTAAGTTTCCTTCATGTTGGACTAAGACGTGATATGTGAAGGAGTCCTGGCCTGAGCAGGGGCCCAAGAGTGGTTGCTGGGCTGTGGTACGCATATGACCGCTGCTCTGGGTAGAAGATGATTTAGAAGGAGAAAAAATCAGTCAAGGAAAAGGGGTTGTTCAAAATAAATGATGAACATCACTTAAAATACTGCTGCCAAACCGCTTATAAGACACTAACAAGAAGAATGCCATCACTACTAACCATGACCATGTGGAATTTATCTTTGAAATGTGAAGATGCTGCAGTATGATGAAATATATTAATATTATAATATTTATTATATTAATAGATGAAAGGTAGAAAAGATATGATCGTCTTGATATATGCCCATAAAGACATCTGAGAGAATTCAGTGTTTCCTTATCATAATATTTTTTTTTTTTTTTATTTCTAGGAGAGAGAGAGAGAGCGTGAGCAGGGGAGGGTCAGAAAGAGAGGGAGTCACAGACTGAAACAGGCTCCAGGCTCTGAGCTGGCAGTCTGCACAGAGCCCGACGCGGGGCTCGAACCCACGAACCGCGAGATCATGACCTGAGCGAAAGTCGGACGCTTAACCGACTAAGCCACCCAGGCACCCCTCCTTATCATAATATTTTACAAAACCTTACCGAAACAAGAATAGATGGATATTGCCTTAATAGGATAAAAACAACTGACCTCAAACAACCACAACAAACCAAGCATCATCTCTCAGGGTTTTTTTTTTTTCCTGAGCTACCGACCTGCTTTTTTATGGCTTGATTAGCACGCAACCAGGTACGCCCTAAAGCGAAGGATTACAGCTTAGAATTAAAAAAAAAAAAAAAAAAAAAACAGCTTTAAATTTCAAGTCTTCTGGAGTAGAGAATAACTTTTCAATATTTGGCTCTGACGGAAGTCAGGACGCTGTCCCTGCAGACAGACGAGCTGTGTGTGTGTAAATAAAGCTGTCCTGGCAGCCCTTTGCGGGGGGGTGGGGGGGTGGGGGGTGCTGAATTGGAGCTGGAAGTGAGGCAGCTGTGAGCACGGAGGTAAAGTATTCCTTTTCTGTGGGCTGAGAATGCGAGAGAGAGGGAGTGTCACCGTAAGATTATGAAACCCAGAACTGAGAAGAGCTATGTGATGAATGGTCTGGGCTGAAGGTTCTGCGTGCTGCGTGGGAGCGAGGGCAGCAAGGGACAGAGGCTGTCTGGCGTGGGGCCTATTGGATGCTTGAAATATTTAAGTGCTACCTCAAGGGTCAGACCATGAGGCAGCTTGGGGTGAAAGCTTCAACTAGGACAGATGGTGGTGGTTTATACTGGAACAGCTAACGATCTCAGCTCTTAGACCTCGTTTTCCTCACCACCTAGGTTTCCATTAATTGGTTTGCTAGTTTATTTTTTTAAATTTATTATTTACCTTTAATAGTTTATTTATTTCTGAGAGAGAAAGCATGAGCAGGGGAGGGTCAGAGAGAGAAAGGGGTCATACAGAATCCAAAGCAGGCTCCAGGCTCTCTGAGCTAGCGGTCAGCACAGAGCCTGATGTGGGACTCGAACCCACGAACCCTGAGATCATGACCTGAGGTCGGACACTTAACCGACTGAGCCACCCAGGTGCCCCTTGGTTTGCTAGTTTAAAATGATATCCTATGGCCTGTATAGCAATCACTGAGCTATGTCTCCATTTCTCCCTCACTCTTATTTTGGGTTGTACTTCTGCTTTGTCAGAGAACATTCCTCAACTTTCATTCTCTTATTTGTTTTAGTCTTAAATTTATAATCAATAACTATTCAATTCTCATTATCTGTTCCTTTTACCAAAAATTTCCAATCATCTCTTAGTTGGATGAAACTTGACCTCTAGTAGAATCCTCATAAAGAGTTTCTGAATACAAAATGGAGGCACCTGGGTGGCTCAGGTGGGTAAGTGTCAGACTCTTGATTTCAGCTCAGGTCATGATCTCACAGTTCTGTGAGTTTGAGCCCCGGGTCAGACTGTGCTGATAGTGTGGAGCCTGCTTGGGATTCTCTATCTCCTTTTTTCTCTGCCCCTATCTCACTCTCTCTCTCTCAAAATAAATACAGTTAAAAAACAAAAACAGAAACAAAATGTCTTCAGTTCTTGAAAGTTTAAAACTAAAATCCTTGGCTCATAATTTTTTTACCTGGGTTTCTTTAAAGTGTTTCTTCACTTTTGTCTTACTTTATATAAATCCTATCAACTAGTTTGGTGTCACCTAATTTTCTTTTTTTGTAAGGTCACTTGTTTTTTGCTTTTCATTCTTTTTGCCTATGAATCCAAAGGATTTTTTCTTTATCATTAATGTCTGTTTTCTTAGACTGTGTCAGAATTGATGGTCAATTTTCCCAACTATAAAATGGGCTCCATTTTTTAAAAGATTTTATTTTTAAGTAATCTCTACACTCAATATGTGGCTCGAACTTACAACCCCAAGATCAAGAGACGCATGCCCTACCAACTCAGCCAGCCAGGCACTACTATAATGGGTCTTTATGTAGAATCAGGTGTTCTTTTATCCTAGAAAGTTTTGTTAAGATTTTTTTAAAATTTTTATGGTTTTTTAAAAATTTATTTCTGAGAGAGAACGAGAGAGAGACAGCGTGAGAAGGGGAGGGTCAGAGAGAGGGAGATACAGAATTTGAAACAGACTCCAGGCTCTGAGCCGGCAGTCAGCACAGAGCCCGATGCAGGGCTGGAACCCACGAACCGTGAGATCATGACCTGAGCCAAAGTCGGACGCTGAACTGACTGAGCCATACAGGCGCCCCAATTTTGTTAAGATTTTAATTTAAAAAATATTACTTCTGTTTACTATTTGCTTTCTCTTTTTAAGAGATTCCTGATAGGGGCGCCTGGGTGGCTTAGTCGGTTAAGCGTCCGACTTTGGCTCAGGTCATGATCTCGCGGTTCGTGGGTTCGAGCCCTGCGTGGGCTCTGTGCTGACTGCCGGCTCAGAGCCTGGAGCCTGTTTCAGAGTCTGTGTCTCCCTCTCTCTCTCTGACCCTCCCCTGCTCACACTGTCTCTCTCTCTCTCTCTCTCCCTAGAAAAAAAAAAAAAAGATTCCTGATATATCTAGCAGTTTCCTCTTTACCTCTTCATTTTGCTTTGGTCTCCTGGCTCTTTTTCATTGTCATTCTTTCTTTAGTGTATTATTCAATCATATCCATTCTCCTTTGGCTACTTCATAATTTCTTCTTCTGTGTTCTGAGATGATTTTGTCTTTTTCTTCAATTTTTTCCCCTGAGTTCAGTCAACAGTCTTCTGTGTGTTTCTTTTTTTTTTAATTTTTTTAAATGTTTTATTTATTTTTGAGAGAGAAATAGAGACAGTGTGAACAGGGGAGGGTCAGAGAGAGAGGGAGTCACAGAATCTGAAACTGGCTCCAGGCTCTGAGCTAGCTGGCAGCACAGAGCCTGATGCAGGGCTCGAACCCACAAACCGTGAGATCATGACCTGAGCTGAAGTCCGACACTTAACCGACTGAGCCACCCAGGTGCCCCAGTGTTCTGTTTGTTTCTATTGAGTTTTTGATTTCTGATTCATAGTATTCTTTCATATCTGTAATCACTTGTTTAATATATTTAACTCTTTTTTTTCTTTTAGTAGCTTTGTGTGGATGTTGGGTTTCTTTTCGTTTTCCTTTTATTTGTCTGTTTGTTTGTTTAGAGAGAGGGAGGGGCAGAGAAAGAGGGATCTACAATCAGCCCAGAGCCTAATGCAGGGCTCTATCTCATGACTTTGCTGAGATCATGACCTGCGCTGAAATCAAGATTCAAACGCTCAACTGACTGAGCCACCCGGGGGCACCAGGTTTCTTTTCTTAATCATTATAAATTGCTGGCAGTTCCTAGTTCAGCAATAACAGTTGATGCAGTGGAAAAGGGGTTTGGATGCCTTATTGTTTTATTGGTTCAAGAGCACCCTCTCCTGTTGATATGATGAAGCACAAATGGTGCTTTCGTGGGGGAAGGGTCATTTGAACTTCTGATTCTGTGATGCTATTCCTCCAGTAAATACTTTTCCCTTCCAAGTTACTGCCTTCTTTCTTAAGTCTTTTGTTCAGTGCAGTTCCTTCCTTTTGACTGTTAATGTTCAGACCCACCAGGCCTCAAACCTGTTCTTAGTATTTACTTAGTTGGGATGTGACTTTCTCCTGAGTATGAACTCTAGGTGATGTTGCCTTGTTTTACCACTGCTGGTAGGTACCCTGAAGAAGCCTCCTGTTTTCCTCACAATTCCTGTCTGACATTTCATATAAATGGAACCATTGGATATGTGGCCCTTTGTGACTGGCTTCTTTCACTTGGCATGTCTTCAAGGTTCATCCGTGTTGTAAGAGGCCGTAGTTTGTGGTAGGGCTCGCTCTGTGTGTTGTGTGTTCTGTGGCTCCTCATGTAACCTCAATTATGTATCATACAGAATAGTTCACTGCCCTAGGGACACCTGGCTGGCTCAGCTGGAAGAGTATGTGCCTCTTGACCTTGGGGTCGTGAGTTCAAACCCTATTTTGGGTGTAAAGATTACAAAAAAAGAGAATAGTGTAATGCTCTAAAAATCCTCTGTGCTCCACCTATTCAGCCCTCCCTTCCCCAAGCCCAGGCAACCACGGATCTTTTTACTCTCTCCATAGTTTTGCCTTTTCCAGAATGTCAGGTACGTAGTTGGATTCATACAGTATGTGGCCTTTTCAGATTAGTTTCTTTCACTTAGTAATATGCATTTAAGATTCTCCCATGTCTTTTTTTATGGCTTGATAGCTCATCTTATTTTTTAGCACTGAATAATAATAGTCCATTGTCTGGATGTACCACAGTTTACTTATCCACTCACTTTTTGAAGGATATCTTGGTTGCTTCCGAGCTTTGGCAGTTATGAATAAAGCGGACTTGCTCTTTTTTATGTTTCTCAGATTCTGTTTCAATTTTGAAAGATTTTTACCTGTATAGAATTGGTGTAACTAAGTTGGCAGTTACTTGCTTTCGATGCTTTAATGATCTCTTTCCATTACCTTCTGGCTCCTTAGTCTGTAGTTGAGAAAATAGGTTCATTTGAACAATTTTGTGTCAGCTTCTCTTCTGGTTAATTGATCCTGTTTTTAGCTGTGTTTAATCTACTCTGAAACTTATCTACCAAGATCTTAATTTGGGTTATAATCTTCACTTTTATCATTTCTAGTTGGTTTGTTTTCAAAACTGTACTATCGCTTTTATAATCTCTAGCTCCTTGAGAGGCATTTACATAAAGCTTTTCTCCGTGTCTGGCATCCTAGTGAGTCTGTTTCTATTGTCTGTTGTTTCTGATGGTTCTTGCTCATTCTGTGCTGTCTCTCACTGTGTGTCTGGTTACCTTCAATTATGTGTTGGATAGCATATTTGAAAATTATTGACAGAAATAATTTGAAGTTGGGAATAATACTATCTTTTCCTAGAAAAGATTTGTTAGCTCCTCTCCAGGTGCCTGGGGGTACTAAGGTTTAAATTTGGACTAAGGTGATCCCATATTCTTATTACCCCCAGGCACCTGGAGAGGAGCTAACAAATCTTTTCTAGGAAAAGTTTCTAGGTACCTCAGGGTCATCCTTAACCTGGAGTGTAATCCTCTATTCTCCAAGCCCAAAGCAGGGAACAGTTTACCCTAGATTCTAACTTTTGTTCTCCTAGCTCCATGAGGCCACCAGAAAAGCAACTGAGCTTCTCAGATGCCTCTCAGGAGTAGGAAAAGCCCCTTAGGATGAAAGCATCCCTGCGTGCTTCACTAACCTCTGTGGGTTTCTCACCTCAGTCATGGCTCATCTTGAAGGCATTGGCAGTCTGGAATCGATGTTTTTTTTTTTTAAATATTTTTATTTATTTCTAGGAGAGAGAGAGAGAGGGAGACAGCGTGAGCAGGGGAGGGTCAGAGAGAGAGGGAGATACAGACTCTGAAACAGGCTCCAGGCTCGGGGCTGGCAGTCAGCACAGAGCCCGACACGGGGCTGAACCCACGAACCGCGAGATCATGACCTAAGCGAAAGTCGGACGCTTAACCGACTAAGCCACCCAGGCGCCCCTGGAATCGATGTTTAAAGATTTTTTTTGTTTCCCCATTTCCAGAGGACAGTCCTCTGAGTTCCTTCTCCAGAAGAGGGTCTGTGTTGTGCTAGAGGTCCCCTTTATGGCTGGTCCTCAGCGCCAACTGAAGTCCATCTCTTTGGTTCCTCGTTGCCACTCACATAAGCACTGCCTGCCTGTCCACTGTTTCCTGTGTGTGTGTGTGTGAGAGAGAGAGAGACAGAGACAGAGAGAGACAGAGAGGTTATCCAGCATTTAGGGTCTGCCTTTCAGATAACTTCAGGTCACTAACTCATTGTCTCATCTGCCATCCTCCCTTAAGGAGCACCTCTAGGTTGGCAAATGCCTATGGATAGAAGGGGCCCCTGGCTTACTTCTTTGTGCTCCGACCACACGGAACCCTCACCACTACCACCCTAGCCCAAGCTACCATCATCTCTTTCCTGGACTTAACTGGTCTCCCTGCTTCTACTTTTGCTCCTCTATTCACTGCATAGAAATGACAGTGATCAGGGGCACCTGGGTGGCTCAGTCGCTTAGGCATCTGACTCTTGATTTTGGTTTAGGTTGTGGTTTTGCGGTTCATGATTTTGAGCTCTCCCCCCGCCCCGCTGTCAGTGTGGAGCCTGCTTGAGATTCTATTTCTCCATCTCTCTCTGCCCCTATTCTCTCTCCAAATAAATAAATAAACTAAAAGAAAAAAAAAAAAGATAGTACCATTTAAAAGAATAAATCAAGGGTGCCTGGGTGGCTCAATAGAATAAGCATCTGACTCTTGATTTTGACTCAGTTCATGATCTCACGGTTTATGGGTTCAACCCCTACATCAGGCTTTGTGCTGATAGCGTGGAGCCTGCTTGGCATTCTCTCTGTCTGCTCCTCTCCCTCTCTCTTTCTCAAAATAAATAAATAAACTTTATAATAAATCAATCAATAAATCAGACAGAACACTTCTTTATTTAAAACCTCCCAGTGGCTTTTAAACTCACTCAGAATAGGCTCTCTGTCTCTCAAAAAATAAATAAATGTAAAAAAAAAAGGGGGGGGGCGCCTGGGTGGCTCAATCAGTTCAGCGTTCGACTTCGGCTCAGGTCATGATCTCACGGTTTTGGATTTGAGGCCCACGTCGGGCTCTGTGCTGACAGCTCAGAACCTGGAGCCTGCTTCGGATTCTGTGTCTCCCTCTCTCTCTCTGCCCCTCCCCACTTGCACTCTGTCTGTCTCTCTCAAAAATAAATAAACATTAAAAAAAATTAAACTCATTCAGAATAAAATTCAAAATCTTTCCCATGACCTCTAAGGACTTTCGTAACCTGGCCCCTAGTTGCCACCTAGATGGTAACACCTGCACTTCAGTCACACTAGCTTCCTTGCTGTTCCTCAAATAAGTCAATTGCACTTGAGCCTTGGGGCTTTGTCCTTACTGCCTGTAATGCCCTGATATTCACATGGCTGGTTTGTTCACCTCTTTTACATTTCTGATCAAGTTTCACTTGTCAGTGCTTCCCGGAGCGTGCTATATAAAATAGTATTCCTCTCCCTTTACTCTCTATCCTCCTACCTACTTTACCAATTGTCATATTATATGTCTATTTGTTGTTTTTATTTATTTATTTATTTATTTATTTATGTTTATTTTTGAGAGAGAGTGCATGCATGTGTGCGAGTGGGGGAGGGGCAGAGAGAGAAGCACAGAGGGTCCAAAGCATGCTCCTCGTTGACAGCAGTGAGTCCATTCTGGTGGTCAAACCCACAAATCATCAGATCGTGACCTGAGCCAAAGTTGGACACTTAAGCGACCGAGCCACCCAGGCACCCCATTTATTTGTTTTTAAAATGCAGTTTTTCTCCCTCACTAAATTGTAAGCTCCACGGAAACAGGAATTTTATTTTTTATGTCCAGGATCTTAAACAGTGCCTTGCATATTTTTGGTGCCCCATAAATACTATATTAATGAAGAAATTGTGTAAAACTTATGTAAAGGAAACTAATTTTTTTCCAGAGAGACATCAAGAGATTGAGTTTTGCAAAGGTTTTGGTAACTCCTGAATTGATTTATAAATTTATAGCAATTCTGATTTTTTTTAAGATTTTATTTTTAAGTAATCTCTACATCCAACATGGGGCTTGAACTTACAACCTTCAGATCAAGAGTTGCGTGCTATACCAACTGAGCCAGCCAGGTGCCCCTACAGCAATCCTGATTTTAAAACCCCATGGTCCTTTTTGGGTAGTTGAAAAAGTGATCTTAAAGATTCATCTAAGTAGGGGCGCCTGAGTGACTCAGTTGGTTAAGCATCTGACTTTGACTCAATTCATGATCTCATGGTTCGTGGGACGGAGCCCTGCATTGGGCTCTGTGCTGACAGCTCAGAGCCTGAAGCCTGAAGCCTGCTTCCGATTCTGTGTCTCACTCTCTCGCTGCCCCACCCCTGCTCGTGTTCTCTCTCTGTATTTCAAAAATAAATAAATAAACATTAAAAAATTAAAGATTCATCTAAGTAAAAATATGCGAGACTATCCGGGAAATTTATAAAAAATAAATTGGAAATCTTGCTGTACTAAATATTAAAACAATTGTAAGGTGACAATTTTTAAAGTATGATATAGTAATTAAAATAGTAAGAAGCAAAATAGAAGACTTGGAAATAAACCAAGTGCACACAACAATTTAGATTTTGGTAAAGGTAGCATTTTGAAATCAATAGAGAAAAGAACATTGTCTAAGGTGTCTGGGAAACTAGCTAACCAGTTGGAAAAATATAGATGATGTACTACCTCATTCCTTATTCCAAAATACGTTGAAATGTATCAAAGATATAATAGAACCATAAAAATCGTGTAAGAAAAAAACGGGTGAGGCTTTTGTAAGCGTGGCATAAAGCCAAGAAGCTCTAAGAGCGAAAAGACATAAATTCAACTACATAAAAAAATGTTTAAACCTGCAAAGCATAAAATACCATAAATAAAGATAAAAAAGCAAATTGGGAGGATATATTTGCAACAGATATGACAGGCAAGACTTTATTTATTTAATGCAAAAAAGAATTCTTACAAATCAATAAAACTAGTAACACTTTAAGAAAATGGACAAAGGATATGAGAATATATATACAAATGTAGAAATGTATGAAAGTACTCAGCCTCATTAATAACCAAGGAAAGGCAGGGGCGTCTAGGTGGCTCAGTCAGGTAAGCATCTGACTCCTGATTTCAGCTCAGGTCATGATCTCATGGTTTGTGAGTTTGAGCCCCACCTTGGGCTCTGTGCTGACAGGGTGGAGTGTGCTTGGGCTTCTCTCTCTCTCGCTCTCTCTCTGCCTATCACCCTCTCATGCTTGCTCTCTCTCTTTCTCTCTCGAAATAAATAAACAAAAACATAAAAAATATAACCATAGAAATATAAGTCAAAATATGTCATGACCTACCCATCAGTTTGGTAAAGGTTTAACATACTGTCAATTCCCAGGATTGGCAAGGGTGCAGAGAAACAGTCACTCAACACTATGGCGAGAATATATATTGGGTCAGTATTGTTGGAAAATACTTTGTATATCTATAAACATTGTGTATCTTTTTAAATATTTTTAAGGTCCAGACTCTGACCTAGCCACTACACTTTGGTGAAGCTGTCATGTAGAATTACTTAGATCGATATATAGCAAAGATCATTGTGGAATTATTTGTAAAGATGAAATATTGATGAAGAACCCTTAAACATAGGGGGCTGGTTAAATAGATCATAGTAGCCCACGTAGTAGAATTCTACATGACATTTAAAAGAATTAGGTGAGTTGCTATTATAACATTGTTAAACCTTTTTTAAAATTAATAAACTTTAGGGGCGCGTGGGTAGCTCAGTCGGTTAAGCAGCCGACCTCGGCTCAGGTCACGATCTCACTGTTCGTCGTGGGTTCGAGCCCCACACCGGGCTCTGTGCTGACAGCTCAGAGCCTGGAGCCTGTTTCAGTCTGTGACTCCCTCTCTCTCTGACCCTCCCCTGCTCATGCTGCCTCTCTCTCTCTCTCCTAGAAATAAATAAAACATTTTTTAAAAACGTGTAAAAATTATTTTATTTTATTTTAAAAGTTTATTTCTTTATTTTGAGCGAGACAGAGGCAACCCAAGTGGGGGAGGGGCAGAGAAAGAGGGAGAAGGAGAGAACTGCTGCCAGCTCAGAGCCGGATGCCAGTTTCAAACTCAGGAACTGTGAGATCATGACCTGAGCCGAAACCAAGAGTCTGACGCTCAACCGACTGAGCTACCCAGGCCCTCAAAATTTTTTATGCTTTTTAAATGTTTATTTATTTATTTTGAAAGAGGGAGAAAGAGTAGCACGTGTGCCCATGAGTGGGGGAGGGGCAGAGAGGGAGCGAGAAAGAGAATCCCAAGCAGGCCCTGCATGATCAACACAGAGCCAGGCACAGGGCTCTAATCCATGAACTCTTGAGCCAAAACCAAGAGTTGGATGCTTAACTGACTGAGCCATCAGGAGCGCCCCCCCCACCCCGCAGGAAAACCCCCCAAAACCTAGCGTGGCTGCTGAGCTGCAGAAACCAGGACACTGTTCATTTGAGTCCTCTGTGAAGCAGGTGTTGGGAGAGTCCAGAGTGTCCGAAGCTTACTGGCTAGGTAACTCCTGGGAAAGATAAATCGGGGAAGGAGAATTGGACGAGATATGGTGGTGGGGGGGGGCAGACTTGAGCAGGGAGGGCCTGCAGATGGTGATGTGGATATGACACCGGTGAAAGCAAAGGCCCCAGAAAGTAAGACTGGCCAGGAAGAGCCTGAGACCACGATGCAGATCCGACAAGGCTGCAGCCAGCGCAGGGGTGAGCTGCGGAGCGAGGGCTGCCTGCTAAAGGAGGCACATGCTGGCATGAAATGGACAGGTCCTAGCACGGCTTCCACACTCTGCCACTGGCTGGATGATGGCCCGAAAGAGCATCTTGGTTAAAGCACTGCGGTGGGTCCTGAATGAGGTCCAGAATGAAGCTGGACTCAAGCTGTTATGAAGTTGTCCTGCCTTCGGGACGCAACCTACTGAGGCGAGGGGTCCCCGGAAGTAAGAGGCTGTGGGTAGGCTATCAGGGATAGGAACTGATGGAAGGTGGCAGGAAATCAGCAAGGGTCCACTGTTCCGATTGCGTTGCTGTGCAGTGTGGAGATTTGGGGGGCATCTCTGAAGAACCTGTATGTGTCCCCCTAACCTCCCTCTCCCCCAAAGCGAGCATTTGGAATATCTGCCCCGCAGAGGACATCAAGGCCGGCCTATGTTGGCCAGGAGGGAGCGACACAAGACCAGATAAGTAAAAACAAAAACAAAAACGAAACATCTGTCTCCTTTTCTCGAACGCCCCCTTCCCCCTCCGCCCCTTACTCTAGAAGACCCAGAAGCAGCTGAGCGAGGGGGAGAATAAAAGAGCAGCAGACGTCAGTCCGGACCTGGGATGAGGGAAAGACAGTGGGCAGAGTGATTGGAGACAAAGCTGTTTTGTATTTACACTCTACCAAGTTAAAAATATATGCATAGGCCTAAATACACATTGGAAAAAGTTCGGAAAGATACGTACTGTTGTTTATGGTTATCACTAGGGAGTTAGGGGAAGTGGAGGGTGGGGCACAATTTTATGTTTTACTTTATATGCTTCCATATGAGTTCTGTTACATCAGGCATACCTACTTTTAAGACGAACAAAATTATGTTAAAGAAAACAAGTTGTTTGAAATTAACTGAAAAGTTTTTGATTTAATCTCATTTAATTAAATGCATCTCAAGTAGGGTAGACATAAAGAGAGCCGCGACTACATAAATCGTAGTAAAATCAATTCATTTTTTATGTTGGTTTGAGGTGTTTTAGTGGTCGTTGAAAGGTTTATCCTCAAATTCAGGGAAGATGGCAGCCTGAAGCAATGTCCCTGGCACACTGTTTCTACTCAATTCGACTTGGGGATAACACAACAGCCAGGGTAGGCAAGGTGACAGAGCCTGGAGGCTGCGTCTAAGGCCGTATTTCATTTAAGATCCGCTCGTGGGGATGCAGAACAGATTCGAGCCAAGGGCGCTCTTCTTGGGCAGCCTCCAGCTAATGACAAAGCATGGCAGGGGTGCTGGTGCCTGACCATTTTTGTCCAATGCGGGACACTTCAAGTAGGAGACCTTTGCTCTGGGGTTACTCTGTTGGTTGGCTGAGATAGTTCGATCACCTGAGAGCTGGGTGAGAGTCAAGGGATGGGGGCGGATGATGGGGCATATTTGTTGAAACCTGGGACAATGATAGTGGTTTGGTGGCTCTCTAGGGAAGTTTGGCGTGTCCTGTGAAGCTCGGACCTGCCAGCCCACTTTCCTGAGGTTCTGCGCGGGCTTGATTCAATGGTGGACCTCCAGGAGAACTATTCTGTTGGCCTGAATTGCTTTTAGTCCTACACGTAGAAGAAATTTCCACTTGCATTCAGGGAGACCTGGGACTGAGAGGCTTGCCCCCTGTGCCTCACCAAGGGCATAATGGCTCTTCATCTGGTTTACCTCTGACCCACAAGAACAAAATCTGCTTAACCTTTCACCATTCACTGGTTTACTACTGCTCAGGAGACCCGAATTGCCTGACCTAACTGCTAAGGAGTCAAACTCACAAGCAGGCAAAGAAACCATGTAAGGAAAATTATTAACTAGAGGGAGGAAGACCAACTCGAACAATTAGCCAAGTGGCTCCCATTAATGTAGAAAGGCAGAGTCAGAAGAGAATTATTAAATAATTAAACCAATTAATATTTGTAAAATGTTTAGAACATACTCTGTGTCATATACATGGTTGTCAAATAAGGGACCATGAGAAAAAGCAATGCGAACTCCCAAGGATGTGCAATTAGAGCACAAAAATGACACTGTAGAACTGGAAAATATGGTTTTAGAACTTAAAAATTCAGTCACAAGCTGAAAAAGGGGATGGCCACTAACTGAGAGAGCCAAATTATTCATCTGGAAGATCAAGTGGAAGATATATCTTTCAACAGAGAACAAAAATATGAAGACAGAAATCATTAGGGGTAAGAGACTCGGAAAACAGATCCAAGAGATTTGTCATGAAAATAATAGGAGCTCAGAAGGATAAAGTAGGGGTGCCTGGGTGGTTCAGTCAGTTAAGCATCTGACTCTCGATTTTGGCTCAGGTCGTGGTCTCGCAGTTCGTGAGTTCAAGCCCGGCATCAGGCTCTGTGCTGACAGTGTAGAGCCTGCTTGGGATTCTCTCTCTCTCTCTCTCTCTCTCTCTCTCTCCTTCTCCTTTGGTTCCTCCTGTGCTCGCTCTCATTCTCTCTCTCAAAAATAAATTTTTTAAAAAAGGATAAAGTGAACACAAAGAAGGGAAGAAATCAATAAATAACAGAAAAAAATTTCCCTGAGTTGAAGAGTACGGTTTGCAGATTGAAAGGGCTCACTGAGTCTCATGGATGATAATGAAAAAACACATTGAAACCTTTTCTTGTGACATCCTTGCATTTGCTAAAGAGAAAATCTTACAAGGTTCCAAGCAGAAAGAACATTTTCTGGCTTCCAGCTGGCTTTGGACAACAGGGGGCGCTGTGGATGGGTGGAGGCAGGGGATAGGGAGAAGCCAGAGTATTTCTTCACCTCCGTCTCTGCCTCAGGTGGCATCTCCAGTAGGGATTACATCCCCTCTGTAGCCCTGGCCCCTGGGCTCCAATAAAAACCACTTCCTGCCTTTGACTCCCTGGCCTGAGGGTAGTAGTTGCTCTCTGCTATTCTTAACCTCTGGTTGCCTCTTATTGTCACCTATTTGATTTACCAATAATCCATTACTTGTGCAATCCATTCCCTGTATTATTATATTCCCTCTATTTTATTTATTTATTTATTTATTTATTTATTTATTTGGTGATCTCTGCACCCAATGTGGGGCTCGACCTCATGACCCCAAGATCAAGAGTCACATGCTCTTCCAACTGAGCCAGCCAGGCACCCCCTAGGGTCCCTTCATTTTATTTAAATCCTCAGAGCCATTTCTATTTTCTGGTTGGACCCGACTGTCACACTCACAAAGGCAAACAAACTAGGATCAGACTTTTAATCTACGTCACAGAAAGCCAGAAAGCACTGGAACACTATAGAATGTTGGGAGAAGAGAACTTCTGGCTAACAATCCTATACTGGGATGCGACGGGCTGCTTGTAAAATGGCTTCCAACTATCCTTACCTCCTGGTATTCACTTCCTTGTATAATTCCCTCTTTTTTTTTTTTTTTTAATATTTGTCTATTTATTTAGACAGAGAGTGAGGGCAAGCAGGGGAGGGGCAGAGACAGAGAGGGAGAGAGAATCTCAAGCAGCCTCCATAATAAGTGGAGCTCAGATCCCACGTTGAGTGGGGCTCAATCCCACAAACCATGATATCATGACTTGAGTCAAAATGGAGAGTCGGATACTCAACTGACTGAGCCACCCAGGCGCTTCTAATTCCCTCTTCCTGAGTGTGTGTTGGTCCTACTGACTTGCTTATCACACACCATAGAAAAAATGATGGGATGTCACTGTCATAATCAGGCTATGAAAAAGTGGCTCCTGTTCTGCCTGCCTTCCCTCTCTGGCTGTTCTTGGGCTCTGATGCAGAGAGCCACCTGGCAAAACACTGAGGCCCTCAGTCCAACAGCTGGCAAGGAACTGGATTTGCCAATAGCCGAGTGATGGGCCTTGGAAGTGGATCCTGTCCCGGCTGAGCCTTGAGATGGGACCGCAGCCCTAGCTGACTCTTTGGAGCCTGTGAGAGACCCTGAGTGGACACTTTGAAATCTTACAAGAGACTGTGAGGTAGATGACTCAGTTAGGCCATGCTATTCCTGACCCATAGAAACTGCGAGATCCAAATTGTGTGTTGCAGGGCGCCTGGGTGGCTCAGTCGGTTAAGTGTCCGACTTCGGCTCGGGTCATGATCTCACGGTTCGTTGGTTCGAGCCCTGCCTCGGGCTCTGTGCTGACAGCTCAGAGCCTAGAGCCTGCTTCAGATTCTGTGTCTGCCTCTCTCTGAACCTCTCCTGCTCACTCTCTCTCTTTTTCTCTCTCTCTCAGAAATAAACAAAAACATTTAAAAAATATGTGTTGCTTAAGCTGACTTGTATTTTTTAAGTGGAATTCATGATTAAAAGCAATAAGCAATACAATAAGGTGCATAAATTGTTCAGTCCTTAAGGAAGAGATGAGCCACAAACCTTTATGTACTGGATTGCTATAGCAGCTTAAGATTTAAAGTGAAACTCTTAGAAACACAAGATTTTGATTAAAAATGACAGCCATAATGTGAGACTATAATATACCTCCTTTGGAACTTAACTTATCAAGTGCACAAAAAATAAGCTGGAAAATAGATGAGTTGATTAATATAACCAACAAGCTCAATGTATGACTCTATACATCCACATGCACCTACAAATGTACTGATTTTCTCTTTTAAAAGTTTATTTAAGAGAGAGAGTAAGAGCAATAGAGAACTGCAGAGGGAGGGAGAGAGGGAGAATCCCAAAGAGGCTCTGGGCTGTCAGCATGGAGCCCAATGTGGGGCTCAAACTCATGAATTGTGAGATCATGACCTGAGCCGAAATCAAGAGTCAGATGCTCAACCGACTGAGCCACCCAGGGTCAGCCACCTAAAAAGGTAAATTATATTCTAATGTCCATTAATTGTGTGTATCATCACAGAGGAAAACTTCATAAATTTAAAGAGAATTTCTTTTTTTTAATCTTTTATTTATTTGTGGTTTTGTTTGTTTACTTATTTTAGATAGAGAGTGCAAGTGGCAGAAAGGGGCAGAGGGAGAGGGAGAGAGAGAGAGAGAGAGAGAGAGAGAGAGAGAATCTTAAGCAGCCTCCATGCTCAGCATGGAACCCAACATGGGGCTCAATCCCACAACCCTGGGATCATGACCTGAGCCAAAATGAAGAGTCAGATGCTGAACTGAGTGAGCCACCCAGGAGCTCCAAGAAGGGATTTGAGAGGCTGCATTTTCTCATTATAATCCAGTGAAATTAGAAATGAATAATAAAAATTAACAAAATATCCTTACTATGTAGAAATTGAAGAACATCAATTTAACTCTAGATTAAAGAGGAAATAAAACAAAATTTATAAAAATTTTAGGAAATAACAAAATGTGGATATGCTAAAATCTATAGGATCACCTAAAATTTTATTTAGAAGACTTACAGCTTTAACATATATTTTTTTAATGTTTGTTTATTTTTTTGAGAGAGAGCTCAAGCAGGAGAGGGGCAGAGAGAGAGGGAGACACAGAATGGGAGGCAGGCTCCGGGCTCTGAGCTGTCAGCACAGAGCCCTAAACTCGAACCCACAAACTGTGAGATAATGACCTGAACTGCAGTCCGACACTTAAACTGACTGAGCCACCCAAGCGCCCCAAAGATCTATAGCTTTAAATTAGGAATCACAAACGTGCGCAGCGTCTGTGTAGGTGATGCAGATAGGAAGTGGTTAAAGGTAAAAGTAGAGGTGGGGCCTCTGGAGAATTAGAAGGTCCATGACTGCCCTAAAAGCATTGAAATCCACCAGTTTGTGATACCCCATTTCAATGCTTGACTATTAAAACAGAAACAAAAGAAGATGTAAACCATAATCTACTAGGAGCACAATTGCAAAGCTGCAACATTATCTAAAAGAAAACATGAGCCGAATTAATGAAAATAAACCTCAAATTAGTGAAGTAGAAAATTGCCACAGGTTGGGTTCCCTGGGAAACAGATGCCGAGGAGTGAAGGATCCAAAAGGTTCACTGAGCAGTAACGTGTGAAGAAAAGAGGGCGGGGCACGTTGTCAGCAACGCTGACGCTGACGTGACAATGTCTCTGCCAGCTCATCGGGGAGCCCCGTAGCACAGGTCACCCATTAGAAGGGGCCCGCACGGGGCAGAAGAGGTTAGGCCCCAGTACCCCCGCCTTGCCCGGTCATTAGCGCCGGGCATCCCAAGAGCGGTGTGACCCTCGGCTCAAAATCCCAGGTGGATTCTGAAGGTACTGACAGCTGGCGTCACTCCTCGGGGCAGTTAGTCCTCTCTGGAAGTGGGGTCTGAGTGGTGCCTCTCGGCCACAAAAAACATAAAAAGTGGTATAAAAAAGTTATGAAAGCCCCGATAAACCTAAATGCTGGCTTCGAACGAGTGAATTCAATTTACGAAAGCGTCCACCTTTTGTGTGTGTGCCAGCTACAAAATTGTTCTGCAAGTGGAATTTATGTGCAGAAATCTGCAAAGGGTGGACATTTAGGATATGTTCAATGGTATCAGGTAAAAAGAAGTAGCAGTCAAAGACCTGCCTTGTGCGGTGGGGCTTCTAAATCCCTCATCTTTTTAAATCGAACTTTCAATGCCAGGCTTCCACTGTCTCGTAAACAAGAAAGCCATTAAAAAAGTATTTTATCAATTCTCGTGTATTTATTTTTAACAAATTTACATTTTTAGATGGAGAGCAAGGTCTTCATTTCTTTTTTATTTGCATCGTGTGTCAGGATTGCCAGACCAAAATTTGGTTTGTTTCTTTTACCCATATCTTAGGTATGTATTCAACTAGCAGCTCTCTACAATAATCTGCAATCAAGATAGAATTATTTATTATTTTTAAATTTTGATTTTCAAGTTGGTTAACATACAGTATAGTCTTGGCTTCAAGAGTGGAACCCAGTGATTCATCACTTACAAATAACGCCCAGTGCTCATTTCAACAAGTGCCCTGCTTAATGCCCATCACCCATTTACCCCATACCTCCACCCACCTCCCCTCCAGAGACCCTCAGTGTGTTCTCTGTATTTAAGAGTCTCTTAATGGTTTGCCTCCCTCTCCATTTTTATCTTATCTTTCCTTCCCTTCCCCTATGTTCATCTGTTGAGTGTCTCAAATTCCACATATGAGTTGAAATCATATATCTGTCTTTCTCTGACTTATTTTGCTTAGCGCAATACCCTCCAATTCCATTTTTTGATAACTTGAAATTAAGAAAAGGCTACTCTTACTAGAAAACAAGAGAGGGACATTGCATCAGTTTGAGGTCAGTATCCCTCAAGATCAGGAAGGTATCTTGGAAAGGGCGGGGCTGGGACCTTGGACAGTGTATGTGAACCCGGACTGGACCCGTGAAGATCCAGAGATCTGGTGGACCCAGATTGCCCCAACTGCCCCACTCACTGAAATTTCCTGCCAGTTTCTACACTGGCTTGACTGGCATGATTCAGACAGGAAAAACGCAGAGCCATTTCAATTTTCTGGAGCTCCACAATAACATCAAAAACAGCTGATGGGATGTATTCCACACATTGTATTGTGGAATTTCTGTAAGGAATTGCTACAATATATGGGGTCCAATTGTTCTGTAGTACTTCTACATGTTTTATCTAGATTAGATTCTAGATGGCCAAAAGATCCATTAATTAGCTCAGGAGATTTAGCACAGCAAGTATACAGAACATTTGACCTCAATGGCAGAAATGGAAGAAACTGCACTGTCCAGTTTGCTGATCACTAGCCACACGTGGGTATCGAGCACCCAAAATGTTGGTAATTCGATTGAAAATGTGCGATAAGTGTAAACACATGTAAGATGTCAAAGATGTGGTGTGAAAAAGAAAAAGAAATGTGAAATATCTCATAACTTTCATACTGATGAATACTGATATGATTAGGATATATTAAGGTTTATTTGACTTATTTCTTTTAACCTTTTTGTAAAAAAACCATAGCTATTAGTAATTAAAAACACACATGTAGGGGTGCCTGGCTGGCTCAGTGGGAAGGGCGTGGGACTCTTGATATCAGGGTATTGAGTTCAAGCCCCACGTTGGGTGTCAAGATGACTAAAGCAAATACAGTTAAAAGATCATACATGTAGCTCACATCGGCGACTTGAATCCTATTTCTACTGCACAGTGCTGCAATGGATATTTACTGTGACGTTTCCTGAATTCCCGTTCTTTAAAAAAAAAATTTATTTTTAAACTTCCAGTATAATTAACATACAGTTTGAATTCCTGTTCCTTTGACCCTCTCGGAGTTTTAACCAGCACAGGAACATTGGTAAACCCATCCTTCCGGCTTGCTATGGCTTTAACTGTATATAAAGGCGATGTGTGTCATTACTGTGCTCATCTTCAGCTCTCCGTAATCTTCTGATTAATGGGGAGGGAATGTGAAGGTATCCGGCGTCTATGCACACCGGAAAGTGCGCGTCGAGGGAGGGGAACGCGACGGGAAGGTCAGAAGCAGGGGCAGCAACAAAACCACAAAACCCGCAGTAAGTTATCCTGCACCGCGGGTGAGAACGGCTCCGGCGCGTCCCTCCGCGGACCGACCCGCGAAGGCCAACGTCGTAGGTGTGCGCCCGGCCGACAGGCTGCGGCTGTGAACCCCTGCGTACCGCCCGGGCACTCGGCCGGACACCGGCTGCCGGGGACGAACCGAGCGGCGGCCACGGCGCGGCCGCTGCGGCTCCAGGAGGGACCAGGCGCCGCGAGCCCGGAGCAGGGCGGGGGAGGGGCGGGGAGGGACGGGGGGGGGCGGGGGGGGGAAGGGACGGGCGGAGAGGGAGGGGGGAGCGGAGGCGGTGACAAAGGAGGAGGCGATAGCATCCGGGGCCGCAACGCCGGAAGATGGGGCCGGCGGCCGCCTCCCGAAGCCCGGAAAACCCGGGAGTTGCCGCTTCCGCGCGGCGGAGCCGATTCCCTGGAGCCGCTCCCGCCGCCCTGTCGCCTCCGCTCCGAGTGACCCGGTGTCCTGGCTGCGCGCCCGCGCGCCTCCCGCCCGCCCCGGCGCTGGGCCTGCCCGCCCGCCCGCTCACTCCCCAAAGCCGGACTGTTCGGAAAGGACCAGTAACGTAGATGAGCTCTAGACCAGCCAGGCTAAGGAAGGAAGAAAAGGAAAAATGCTAGTAATGGCAATGTAGCTGAAACCAGATACATATTAAAAGACTTGAAAGAGAATCTCGTGTGCAACAAATGTGAATACACAGAAAGAATGATGGATTTCCTGGCAAAGTATAAACTACCGAAATTACCCCAAGAAGTAGAAAACCGGAAGAAAGCAGTAACTGTGGACGGGCATTGAAAGTCAGCGGGTTCAGTTGGTTTTATAAGCTAAGTTCTCGATAACCTTTAAATAGCAAATAATTTTGATGTCATTTGCTCCCTTCTAGACCAGCGTTTTTCAAAACGTCTGTGATGCAGGACCCCTTTTTAAAACATTGACGCTTATTGTGGAGATCTCCTTTTGTGAAATTTAGTAAGAATATTAGAGAAATAAGCGAAGTGCAAGCACAATTTTTAAAATTTGAGATTCATCGGAAATAAATTACGTTTCATTAAATGTATTGAAAACCAATTTAGCATAAGGACAAGAAAGTAATTACAAAACCGCAATGCATTATTCTTTGATGAGTCCAGCGATCACTGCTTGGATGTCATAACGGTGCCAAATTGCTATAAAGGTTTCTAACCGCTCTCCATTTCTGTATTTATCCCACCGTGGGTGGGTGGCAAACAGTTCAGGGACCAGCACCAGTTCTCAGACCACAGAAAAAGATGGCAAGATCCCAAATTCATTTTGTAAAGCTAGCATATCCTTACATACAGTTATCTGATATTAAAATATTTGTACAAAATATACACAAGTTCCAAATAAAATGTTAATCAACAGAATCTAGCAATGTAGCAAAATAACACACCCCGACCAAGTAGGGTTTATCTCAGAAATACAAAATATGATTCAATATTAGGAAGTCTATCAACATAATTTATGACATGAAACAATTAAAAGAGGAAACCCATGTTATGGTAATAGAAACTGAAAAAGCATTTAAAAATTCAGCAGCCATTCTTAATAAATATTTCAAGTAAAATAGACATTTTATTTTATTTTGTTTTGTTTAAATAGACAGTTTAAATAAACTATTTAAATATGATAAAGATTGCTCATCAAAATTCAACAGCAAGCATTCTACCAAAGGATAAAATCATAAAGTCATTTTCATTAACATCAGGAACGAGAGAAAGATGCTGTTTCCACTATTATTCAACATTGTTCTGGATGTTCTAACTAATCCAATAAGACAAGACAATGAAGTAATATGTGTAGCCTACTAATGGTCGTCGTCAAACTTCTGTTCTCCCTTTCTTTCTTAGGAATATAGTTTTGTCTTCAGAATTCTGTTCTCTGCTTCTTCCTTGAAAATATAGTTTTAGCTGAGGACATGGCAGAGAGACTACATTGCCAGGTGCTCCTAAAGCCAAGTGCAGCCACATGCCTGTGTTTGCACCAGTGGAATATACACAGATGCCGTGAGGTCAACGTAGAAATTGTTTATCCCAGACTTTTCTCCCACCTTCTTCCTCACAGGCTGGAACATAGACGTAACTGTAGCTCAGCCTCAACCATGCAGATGAGTACAGCACTCCGGTAGATGGTAGGACAATAAGATGAAAGCGACATGAGTCACTGAATAACCTGGCGGAGCAAGGGTATTTGTTGCACCAGCCTGGACTGGTCAACGACTGTGCATGAAAGAAATAAACTTCCATCAGGGTGCCTGGGTGGCTCAGTCAGTTAAGTGTCTGACTTCAGCTCAGGTCACGATCTCACCGTTTGTGAGTTCGAGCCCTGTGTCGGGCTCTGTGCTGACAGCTCAGAGCCTGGAGCCTGGTTCAAATTCTGTCTGTCTCTCTGCTCCTCCCCCTGCTCATGCTCTGTTTCTCCCTCTCTCACAAGGATAAGTAAACCTTAAAAAATTTTTTTAAATAAAAAAAAAGAAATAAACTTCGATCTTATTTATACCACTATATTTCTCTGTCTCTCTCTTGCCCTATCAAGTGGCTTCAGCTTTTACCACAACTAAAATGATAAGGATTTGCATTAGAAAGAATGTGCAAAAAAATTATCCTATTTAAAAAAATTTTATTTGTAGAAACTTACTTGATTCTAGTTTTACAAGAACTACCAGAAGTAATTCAAGTTTTTGGTAAGGTGGTTAACTATATGAAAATAGACAAAAATGAATAATATTTCTTTGTTATCAAGAACCAGCTAAACACAGTAATGGAAAGGATTCCACTCATAACACTGACAAAAATTGAAAATACTTTGGAATGAATGGAAGAGGAAATACACAGAATTTACATGAAGAACTTAAAGTAAGATCTGAAGAGAGGTGCCTGGCTGGCTCAGTTGGAGCCTGTGACTTTTGAATTCAAGGTAGTGAGTTTGAGTCCCAAGTCAGGTGGAGAGATTACCTTAAAAAAAAGAAAAGGCTATGAAGCAATGGAAAGATATAATATTATAAGAATAGTAATCTTCCCTGGAGGACAAATATAATGCAGTTCAAATAGGACTCTTATAAAAGTCTCATTTAATTAATCATAAAAATTCATATTTTATTTATTCTTTTAAATGAGTTAAATATTCATATGGTTCTAGTTCAAACGCTACCAACAGGCATGCAGCTCTCTTTACCCCCCTCCCACCACTCCCCCAGCCACTTCGTTATCTTCTGCATTGGCCATTAAGCCACCTGTTTCTCCCAGGTACTTTCAGAGATGTTTGAATCATTTTTTAACACAATATTCACATTGTTCTTCATATTGCTTTGTCTTATCACTGTAACTTTGGAGATGTACATTAGAGAGCTTGCTTCTTATTCCTTTGTGTATACAGGGTTTTGTTTTAGCCTGACTCAGGGCTCTATCCCTTGACCCTGGGATCATGACGTGAGTCAAAATCAAGAGCACTGGGTGTCATATGTAAGCCAATTTGACAATAAAAAAAAAAAGAAATCAAGAGTCAGATGCTCAACCAACTGAGCCACCCAGGCGCCCTGCAGCATGTACATTTTAAATGCTTGTACATATTAGGGAGCCCGGGTGGCTCAGTCAGTTAAGTGTCCAACTTCAGCTCAGGTCACAATCTCACTGTTTGTGGGTTCAAGACCCCTGCAGGCCCTCTGCTGTCAGCACAGAACCTGCTACAGATCCTCTGTCTGCCTCTCTCTTTCTCCCCTTCAAAAATAAATAAATGTTAGAAACGTTAAATAAACATAAAAAAAAAAAACCTTTTTGGTCTTTGCTCTTTTATGAAGTGTGGTTTCATTTTCCATTTTTCTAATTATGATGAAGTTTGAGAATGTTTTCATATGTTTAAGGGCATTTAAAGTTATGATTTGTGAACTGTATGCTCATATTCTTTGCCCATTATTCTACTGGGTTGTTGCTCATTTTCTTATTGATTTTATTGTGACTCTTTATGGAAATTGGTCTTTTGTGAGATTAGTGGCAAGTATATTTTAGGAGTTATTAAAAGTATCATAAAATCACCATGCCCGAAACAATGTGGTGGGGCGCCAGGCTGGCTTAGTTGGTTCCGCATCTGACTCTTGATCTCAGGGTCATGAGTTCAAGCCCTGCATTGGGCTCTGCACTGTATCATGAAGCCTAGCTGAAAAAAAAAACAACAACAGTATGATATTAATACAGTGATATGTTAGTGAAATATAATTTATTATATTATATGTATACTAGTGAAATTTGTGTTATATTATATATATTAGTGAAATTTAATGAGATATCACTGTCCAGAAATAAGATCCAAATACACATAGTAAATTAGTAGATACAAAAGCGGCACTTGAATTCAATTGTTTGACGAATTGAAGTCGGCACAATTGACTATCCACGGAAGACAGAGCCGTGCCCCTATATCATTTCATATCAAAAATATAATCTAGGGGCACCTGGGTAGCTCAGTCAGTTATGTGTCCGACTTCAGCTCAGCTCATGATCTCAGGTTCGTGGGTTTGAGCCCCACGTCGAGCTCTATGCTGACAGCTCAGAACCTGGAGCCTGCTTCGGATTCTGTGTCTCCCTCTCTCTGCCCCTCCACTGCTCACACTCTGTCTCTCTCTCTTAAAAGTAAATAAAACATTAAAAAACCCCAAATCTTTAAAAAATATCATCTAGATGAATGAACCATTGTTTAAACAAAATTATTTTAAAACAATTTTAGATTTATAGAAAGACAGCAAAGATAGTGTAGTTTCTATATACGTCACAACCAGGTTCTTTTATTAACATCTTCCATTACTATAGATGGTACATTTGTCATAATTTTTTCGTTGTTACTTAAGTTGTTCCGGCTTTGGCTATCAGAAGCTCTTTCAGTTTGGCTCTGGGGTCCCTTTGACATACCTTCATTGCTGTGGAGTTTTCGGAAGCACTTTTCCTGCTTTGGGTGCTGCTACAAGTTATTCCAGGCCCGTCTTGTACATTTCCTACTCTGGTTTTAGAATCAGCCATTTCTCCAAGGAGCTCTGGTGTCTTTTATCGAAGAATGCGATCAGAAACCCAAATCAGGGTGTTAGGCATGCTCTTGCTGCTGAAGTGTCATTGCTCCTAGGTCCTCACAGCGGACAGAGCAAGGACATGTTCATGGGCAACCAGAATATACACATACGTATTTCTAAATATGTCTTATGTAGTTATCTATGTCTAGATTAAGCTAACCATGAGTTCATACTGATATCTAACTCCACTCTATTACCACAGAAATCATACTCGCTTCCTCTCACCTTACTCTCTGAAATGTTGGGTGAACACTTTTACTAGGGAAATACAAAATATTTGAAGAAAATTTGGAGATCTTTTATTGAGGTCTAGGAGAACATTTCTGGGTGTCAGGGAAACCTTTCCAAATGAAACGCAAAATCCAGAAGCCGTGAAAACATTTGCATATCATGGACTATTTAGATTTTTAAAAATGTTTATGTTCTCAAACAACGTAAACAAAGTCAAATGACACATGCGATACAATATACATATTTGCAACATATATAATACATATAGGGGTGATATTTCTCAAATGCAAAGAGTTTCTAGGAGATAAGAGCCTAATTGAAAAAAAAAATGGGCGGGGAGACTGGGTGGCTCAGTCAGTTGGGGGTCTAACTCTTGGTTTCCCATCAGGTCGTGATTTCAGGGTTGGGAGGTGGAGCCCTGCATCAGGCTCTGTGCTGGGTGTGGAGCTTGCTTGGAATCCCTTCCCTCCCTCTCTTTCTGCCCCTCCCCTGCTCATGCTCTCTCGCTCGCACTCTCTGTCTCTCAAAACAAATAAACATTTAAAAAATAAGTAAAAATACTTATTCAAAAACATTTACTGAATACCTCCAGTTACAAGGTCCTGTACTGGGCCTGGGTATTAAAAATGACCAAAATCTTCTTACAGCTCCTGCATTTGAAAATCTAGAATTTTTTAAATAAATAAACCTTTTTTTAAAAAAGGAAAAAAATGGGCAAAAGATACAAATAAACAACTCTTGAAGAGAAAATCTAAATGGCTAGTAAATGGAAAGATGTTCTAGTGCCTAATTAGATGGAAATAATTCTAGCAAAATGAGATTATGTTTTCATCATTAAGATTTAAAAGTTAAAGGGGGCACCGGGCTGGCTCAGTTGGTAGAACATGTGACTCTTGATCTTGAGGTTGTAAGTTTGAGCCCCACGTTAGGTGTAAAGGTTACTTAAAAATAATATCTTAAAAACAAGAGATTTAAAAGTTAAAGGATTAACAACACTATATGCCGTCAAGGACTGGGGGAAAAATCACTATCAACTTTGCTGGTAAGAACTGAGTTAAGGTAACCCTTTTGGAGACACATCTGAAGGTAGATTGTTTTGTAAGAAAGGTTTTTAAGTTTATTTTATTTTATTTGTAGTAATTTCTACACCCAACATGGAGTTCGAACTCACGACCTCGAGGTCAAGAATTGCGTGCTCTTCCATCTGAGCCAGCCCACTTCAGGTGGCCCTGAAGGTAAATTTTTATATGTGAAAACATACATACCTTTTAATGTAGCAATCCTTAATTTCACAGTCTATATAAATAGAAGTGGCGGTCCATGAGGTAATCCATTAAAGGATGCTTATGGCAGCATCGTTACAATGTGGAGGCAAATCTGGAAACTACCCGAATGTTTAGCAGTAGGGGAGTGGATATCCATAGTATAGAATCTGACACAGCTATTAAAATATGAATTAGATATATACTTTATTTATAGAATTTCTGTAAAGCCTCATAAAATGAAAAACAGTTTATTATAGAATAGTGTATATGGCATGATTTTGGGGTGGGGGGCAGTACAACCAAAAACAGTGGCAACAGAAACCTCGTATATGTGTATTTTTTAGTATGAACAGAGGCCAGAGAGGAGATGGGTTAGGTTGGGTTCTCCCACTGTTAGACGTTGACGTAAGGGCTTGAGTGCAAATAGTCTATTTGGGAGGGGCCCCTAGGGAGCATTGGTAGGGATATAGAAAAGTAAAGCAGAGAAGGAAGGAAACCCATGCAAGGTGCTTTAGTGAGCAGGTATGGCTGTGGGCGATTGGGTCTCAGTCGTATTGGGGTCCTAGGTGACTGTGGAACACACCTCAAGGTTGTGTCACCTGGGCAGGAGGTGACGGAGCTGGCGGTATTCCCTGCCAGTCCCGTCAGGGTATGGCTGAGTTGGCGGAGTTTCAGAAGCTTCCACTTAGCCATTTCTATCATAATGGCTTTTACTTGTCACGTGAGGGAACAATTTGAGGGTTCTTCTAACTGCTGAATATGTCTCTGCCAGTAATACACTCAGGTACCAGAGAAATGACCACAGAATGGGTGTGGATCCATTGGATTCTCTGTGAGATTTGGGTCAGGACTCCATTTCCTACCAAGCCTCCATACATCCCACTCTAACAGAGGGCCCCATGATGGTGCTTTAGGTTCCCTGACATCAGCTCCCCAAAATATGGGTATTCTTTGCCCCCCACCCCCACCGAACAGTCACACTGATAAATGGCCTAGGTCCTGTTGAGACAGAGTTGCTGAAATCACAACTGTATATATTTGCCGTGGCATTGCATGGTCCTTCAAGGAGACTTGGCCCGTCTTCACGTGATCAGTTCTGAGTCTGAGAAGGTGCTCAGGGGTGGAAACTAGACAAAGGATCAAAGGATCATGATTTTTCCACTGTAGCAACTGGCAGCAGTCTACCGCTCAAGTATGCTGGATTTGTTTATTTTTATTTTTATAAGCAATACTCTTTTAAAAAATTTTTTTAAATGTTTTATTTATTTCTGAGAGAGAGAGAGAGAGAGCATGAGCAGGGGAGGGTCAGAGAGAGAGGGAGACACAGAATCTGAAACAGTCTCCAGGCTCTGAGCTGGCCCTCAGCACAGAGCCTGACATGGGGCTCAAACCCACGAACCGTGAGATCATGCGCTGAGCCGAAGTCGGACGCTTAACTGACTGAACCACCCAGATGCCCCTTATAAGCAATACTCTTGCTGGTTTCTGTTATGAGCTGAATTGTGTTCCCCCAAAATTCACATGTTGAAGACCTAACCCTAAGTGTCTTACAATGTGATATGTTTGGATATAGGACCTTTAAAAAGGTAATTAAGGTCATTTGGGTAGGCTCTAATCCAAATTGACTGGCGTCCTTATAAGAAGAAGAAATTAGGACACAGACAACAAAGAGAGGGGCAACGTGTGAGGACACAGTGAGAAGGCAGCCATCTGCAAGCCAAGGAGAGAGGCCTCAGAAGAACCTGACTCTGCCAGCAATTTGATCTTGGACATCCAGCTTCTAGAACTGAGAGGAAATACATTTCTCTTGTTTAAGCTACTAAGTCCTGTATTTTGTTAGGGCATCCCAAGTGAACTGGTGTAGCTTGCTATAGATATTGTTCCCAGGAATGCCATAGTTTATTAGCCATCTCTACCGAACCCTGCAGGTCAAAGCCCCATCTTTCTCAGTCCAGACTTGGGGCCTAGAGTGGTTATTACACTTATCTTGACTCTGAGAGTTAACTGCTGGCACTTGGCATCTGCCATTCTAAAATCCTATCATCCCCTTTGACACCTAGATGTGTCACTACCTTACATAGTAGTCTCCCCTATCATGAACCCGGACCCATAAAAGACAGCTGCCATGGAGCTTTTCAACAGTGCCAGACACACATCCCTTGTTGCCTTAATAAAAAAAAGTGTCTTCTGGGCCTTTCCGGGGGACACCATCAAGTTGTGTGTTTTCTGGTCTTCCATGAGAAAGTCATTCTAGTTTGCCCATCCCCCTGAGCTTTTTGCCTCTTCTCTCACTACTCTGTCAAGGCAATTCCAACCACTCCAGTTCATTTACTACATGGGCTTTGTTTTTTTCCAAGTTTCAAGGAGCCATTCCAGCAGCATATTAGGACTGATTCCATGTGTCTTTGCCAGGATGTGAAATCCTGAGTCATAGGAGGGTGTTCCAATCTCAAAAAACCCTTCCACATCCAGTGTTATAGTCTTCCCTGGTTCAAGACCCTCAAGATCCATTCCCAGGTTTATTGTCTCAATTCCAGCAGGTATATATTCATCAAGTCCTACAACTGTTTAGTGAATAATCTCTCTTATCTCCTACTAGAAATGGTATTTTTCCTGCTTGGGCCATACTAAGAATTGTCCCTAGCTCTCTGTCTGTAGAAGAAATATGTGGAGGTGGGGGCAGGTCTTGAGAAAGACAAACATCCTCCGCCTGTGTAATTCTACTACCCTCACAATCAAATCTGCGCCTGATTTCCAGCCTAGACTGCCCTTTTCTGGACGGGATAAAAGTTCCCACGAAGGCCTTCTGCTTCCATACTGTTCCTTGACTTAATAATTGGCTGACCAAACCCGTCATCTGCTTTCCTTAGGGTTTCTATGGCCATTGACAACAGCAAACCACCTCCCTGATTCTCAAAGTTTTCATCGTTCAAGGGCTAGAGCTGTTGCACCACCCAGTGCATTTCCTTCTGTTTGTGTCCTGTCCTAATCCAGCACAGGTGGAGGTCTCATCAATTGTAATTCTACAACACGCCAGGGATTGCCACCACTCTACTTACCAGGAGTAATGAAGTCTTTTGTATTCATATGTTGTACAAGTAATCCAACTCCAGAATCCTACCCTGAAGGTCCACTTCGAAAGACCACTTCTGGTATCGACTGTCTTATTTCGGATGAAACAGACCCTCAGATAAGTAGTCGAGAGCAAGCGGTTTATTTGGAAGGTAATCCCAGGAACCATGGAGGGAGGTGGGGAAGTGAGAAAGGGAAGGCACGGAAGACAATACAGGTCTGTTAATGAGCAGGTTAGCGCTGCGGGCAGCTGGGACTTGAGTCTGTTGGGACCTCAGGAAGACGAAATAGAACATGCCTCGGGTTTTCCACCCAGGAAACAAGGAAGCTGGGATATTTTTCCTATATTCATGCTCATCTCTGATACATTTGCTCCCATGGACCTTAACTTCCTGCCACTTCTGGCTAACTAAGCACACTCTGTGGCCAGAATGTCCTTGGGCACAGTCGCAGGTGCTCACAGTGAGAAGTCACTGAAACAGAAACAATGAGTGCCTGGGGGATATTGGAAGAAGCATGAACACAGGATGTTAACCTTTTCTTTATACACACTTGGGTCCTTTTTCTGGTTGAGGAGAGCGCGGGCCCTGTGTACTGGCTGCCAAGGGGCAGGGAGATGAAAGATTTCCTCCTTTAGACTTTGAAGTGGGTAGTGCAGTCCACGCAGTGCTGGACACACTGGGGACTGGATGTTGGACAGAAAAAAAAATCCACTGTGGACACATGTCATGATCAAGTTAGGTCTCTGGGATATTCTCTCACAGCTGCTTCTACCGACTTACCGCTCAGAGACGCTTTTGTCTGCGTGCCACTGAATAAATACAAGAGCCGAGAAGTGTGGGTCTGTTGGGGCTTTTTCCTCACAGAGCTGGAAGGCTGAACGTCAGGGGCTGCCGGCATTTGTTCAGCAGTTGAACAATATCAGGGCTGATGGCTCTGAAGTTCTCCTGGCCTTTCCCTCGACTTGTACCGCTCCCCATTCAAGGCAAGAATAGGGAAGGAGAGGAAGGGACGGTACTTGTGTCAGGAAAGCAAGTTTTCCCAAAGAACCCATGCATTAGTTTCCTCTGCCTGCCATAACAGATTTCCGGAAACGTAGAGCCTTAAAACAACACAAGCTTATTATCTTCCAGTTCTGGGTGTCAGAAGTCTAAAGTGGGTTTGTTTTTTTTTTTTAAATTTATTTCTGAGAGAGACAACGTGAGCAGGGGAGGGTCAGAGAGAGACGGAGACATAGAATCGGAAGCAGGCTCCAGGCTCTGAGTTAGCTGTCAGCACAGAGCCTGATGCGGGGCTCGAACCCACGAACTGTGAGGTCTTGACCTGAGCCGAAGTCGGATGCCTAACTGGCTGAGACACCCAGGCGCCCCAGAAGTCTGAAGTGGGTTTTGCGAGGCTAACCCACAGCGCTTGTAGGGTTGCATTCCTTCCAGAGGCTCTAAGGGAGCATTGGCTTCCCTGCCTTTTTCACCTGCCAGAAGGTGCCTGTATTCCTTGACTGGTGGCCCCCTTCCGTCTTCACGGCCAGTCATCGTATCACCATCACTCTGCTTTGCTCATCACATCTTCTCTCCTTTTGGGCCTTCCTTCCGCCACATTTAAGGATCCCTGTGATTACATTGGGCCTGCCTGGATAATCCGCCTTCCAAGGCCAACTGATTAGTAAGCTGAATTCCATCTGCAACCTTAATTTTTGCCACATAACCTATCATACGTGTAGGTTTTGGGGATTAGGATATGATTGAGGGGGCCATGATTTGCCTACCACAACCCGCTTTTGTCTCATTGACCAAAATTCCAGCTGGAAGGAGGCTCGAGAGTAGGAGCTGGGTTAGCCCGACAACAGTGTGGGCCATACCAGCACTTCTCGAATTTTGTAATTACATATTCCTTGTGTGATTTTCTCCCTCATAGATCCTATATTCCACGAGAGCAAGAACCATGTCTGTCTTGCTCACCATTGTATTTTCTGCATATAACTAACAGATCAGTAAATTTTTGGTGCATGAAGGAATACGTGAACAAGCTCATACACACACGCACACATATGAAAAAGCATACTATAGCATTTTCTGGGTCAGGAACTGGAAGCAATCTAACTGTTCATCTGTAGAAAACTGGTTATACAAAAAATTGATTCTTAAAACGTAAACCGCTGCTTCATGTCTACAAGGGAATATTCTGCCTTTATAAACAATGGGACCGATTTTAAATGCGGTGACACGAAAGAATGTTCGTTATTTGTCACTGAGGGAAAACACAAGTTGCAGAACAGCATGCCTTGTATGACCCTATTTGTGTGATGGAGAATAAACTGAACCTTATTGCCCTGGGGAGGGAAGAACACAAGAAACCAGAAAGAACAAAGAGTCTAATTCTTGGCTTTCAATTGTTCTGGGAACACACCCTAAGCACACTCCTGTCTCATGGTCTTTGCACTGATTGTTCTTCCTGCCTGGAATACTCCTCCCTCACATATTAACATATTGATATTAATCAACATTAATGTTAACATATTAATAGCTTGCTCTCCCCTCTCACTAAGTCTCTGTCTAATGTCATCCTCTTAGAGAGGGTCTGACTTCACCACCCTGTCTTAAATAGCATGCCCTATACCACTCTCCATTCCCTTGATCCCCTTTATTTTCTACGGCATTATATATCTACTTGTTTAATTATTTATTTGTTTAGGTTTATTTATTTAGGTAATCTCTACCCCCCAACATGGGGCTTGAACTCACGACCCCCAGATCAAGAGTTGCATGCTCTACAGTCAGGCGCTCCTTGTTTAATTGTTTATTATATCACTTCTCCACTTGAACATACGTGCCACGAGGCCAAGGATCTAGGTGATTCTGATGCAGGTTGCTGAAGTACCTCAGTTTAGGAATCACTTCTTTTTTTCTGTTTTAATGTTTATTAATTTTGAGAGACAGAGAATCTGGGAGGGGAGAGAGAGAGAATCCCAAGCAGGCTCCCCACTGTCAGCACAGAGCCCGCTGCGCGGCTCCATCTCACAAACCATAAGGTTGTGACCCAAGCTGAAATCAAGAGTTGGACACGTAACTGACTGAGCCACCCAGGCGCCCGAGGAGTCACTTCTAACTCTTCAGGCAACAGTTCTCAAAGTGTGGTCTCCAGACCAGTAACAGTGGCATCACCTGGGAACTTGTTAGGAAGGCAAATTCTCAAGTGTCACCCCAGACCTATTGAGTCAAAAACCCTGGGAATAAGGCCCAGCAGTCTGTTGTTAGCAAACCTTCCAGGTGATTCTGATACCCGCTCAAGTCTGAGAACCACTGACTTCGTTGTTGTTTTTTAGGCAGCACTCCCTGGCAGATTCCCAGGGGTCTTTTCCAACTTGAAAGAGGTTAACTCTTCCCTATTCTTTCCTCTATGGTGCTCCGAAGAATGTTCTGAATAAGAGAGAAACATTGAAATGTGGTGTTTAACTTACCTAGATTTTCCTTGAACTTTACTGTCTAGAAAAGGGGCTGACAGTAAGCACTTTTGGCTTTGTGGGCCACACAGTCTGATGCAGCTACGCGACTGCCAGTGTAGTGGGAAAGCAGCCACTGACAATATGGGAATGAATGAGCACGGCCACGTGCCAATAAAACTTTATATATGGACACTGAAATTTGAATTGTCAGCAATCCGGTGGCATAATGTGTACGTAGTATGATGTTATTTTGCATTTCTCTGATTACATTCAGTTGGCTTCTTCTGTGGAGTGCTTGCCCATTTCTATTGCCCCCTTCGCTATCTGCTGAAGGGAAGTCATTCCTGTGGGCAGCACCCTCAGTCATTGATTTTGCATGGAGGGAGATGAAGCCCTGATATATGGACACACAGTGGATCCTGAAGACTGGCAAGTATCTTGTCTTGTTGGAGGCATAGAAACAATGCTGAAATACGAGTGGCAGGGATATCTGGCAAAGAGATACATAGTAGATGGGCCCCTGGGGTTGGCTCAATGTGTGCCTATCCTTGTCTCACATGAATACTCACCAGGGGCACCTGAGTGTCTCAGTGGGTTAAGCACCCGACTTTGGCTCACGTCATGAGCTCACACTTTGTGAGTCTGAGCCCCGCATCGGACTCTGTACTGGCAGCTCAGAGCCTGGAGTCTGCTTCGGATTCTGTGTCTCCCTCTCTCTCTGCCCCTCCCCAGCTCTCTCTCTCTCTCTCAAAAATAAATAAACCTTAAAAAATTTACCAAAGAACATCCATTACAGAGTAGATTCAAAATCAACCAAGTGGAGAAGCCAAACTTCTCCTTGGCCACCACAATACTTGTGCAATGGGTCCTGGAATAGGTGGTTATGCAAGCAGGGAGGGAGACAATGCATGGGGCCAGCAGCATGGACTTCCCCTCCCTGAGGCTGAGTTAGCTACTGCCCCTGCTAGGTGCCCAAGAAGCCAACAGCAGAGACCAATGGTGAGTCCTGTATATAGTGTCAGTGACTAAATGGACGCCAGCCAGCCAGCCCACCTGATGATCTTGATTACATTAGACCCCTTCCATCCCGGAAGGGATGGTGAGTTGTCTTTAATGGAATTGATACATACTTTGGATTTGGGTTCGTTTTACTTGCCTGTACTGCTTCGGCCCAGGGCTACCGCCTCCTCATTTGCTTCACAGGTTTGCTCTCCAGTAAATGCTTTGCATCCTAACTCAATTTCAGCTTTGGCTTCCTAAAGAATGCAATCTGTGACAACCTCTTTTCTAGGGGAAAATGAGACACTTGTAATGCGTAGCATGCGCTGAATGATGATTACTCAAATTATCAATGATGGTGGCTTGAAATGGAATACAAGTGGAGGGCAAAGCTTTGGGAAATCAAGTGGCTAGAGCACTTAGTCCCTATGGTGACAGCGATGATTGCAAAGAATGTGGCTAGGGCTAACTGCTGCTGATGACCGTAGAGAGCTTATACAGAAAAGAGGACAAATGGAAAGCCTTGAATGCACAACACAGATCACAGTAGAAAATCAAAGGGCCTCAAGGTCACCATTCAAGTAGTCTTTATTTTCCTGAAACTGTAGGAGAAATATGCTTGAAGATCATGCTCAGGGACTGTTGATAAATGTTGCAGAGGTATAGCATCAATTAAATGTATGGCCTTGTTAGAACTGTTAGGTTAACTGAGGGGCACTCCTGGGGAAAGAATAGGACCCTAACACATTGGGTGGAAAGATGTGGGCATAAACAGATGAAGCTGAGAAAAATTTCACCTCCACATTTCCCTGAACCTTCCTTGCCAGTAGAAGCAATCAAGTGTCCTTTGTCTAATGGTACCAGCCTTCCTCTGCATAAAAACCACTTGGTGACTTCCGCTGGGGTGTTCGCTTCACAAGAAATACTGATTCTCCTCAGGACCAACCCCCACAACAATTCATTGCCTCCACTCCAATAAGAACCACTGGATTTCAGGATAGCCTATATGCCCAGATGCCCAAGGAGAAGGGAATGTTGAAGTGGATCTATGATGTGCCATCTGCACAGTGCCTGCCTCTAACTATACTCGTAGAAAGACTGAAGTAGAGTTTCCTGGGTTGTGGGATTTTCGGTTTTAACGTTGTGACAGTACCAAGGAGCTGGACATCCTGATTTCAATAGGAATAGTGGGGTCTTAACGGGTAAAGTCTCGGTGATGGCACTTAACTGTCAGAAGTAAGGTGTGTACAACTGACATAAAACACGATAGAGTGTTTTGACTTCTACCTGGTGCAGTGGGTGATTGTTTATGGAATTTTCTAGGAATGATATAGATGTGTTGTAGAGAAGCAGAAATCTCTAGGTCTGGTGGGCAAAAATGTTGCAGACTCTTGAACTCTTACTCTGTTTCCAGATCTACTAAGCCAGTTCATAGATCTGGAGCTCTTCATTAAGCGGGAGACAAGATCTCTTTGAGAAAGGACCTTCCTGCAATCTATCACAAATGTATACTGCAAATCTTCTTCCAAGTCTTCCTCAGACTGGGGCCCATGGTCATTTACTAAGAAACCATCACCTGCATAAAAGAAAGTATCTAGAACCTTCTGAGGGCCATAAGATTGTGGCTCTGAGTTGATGCTAATTACTGGAACCACAGTGTGCCATTTTGGTTCACGTCCAGAGGGAGGACTTATGGAGTCAGGTGATAAAGTAGGTCTTGGGCTGAGTTCATTTCAGTGGGAACTTGGACCCATCTTGGCCAAATCACCACACGTTATTTTTCTGACTCATGATCCATGGAGGCAGGGCTCTTATTATAGAAAAGGCCAAGTAGTATCCCCTGGAACTGTACCTCCTCTCCTTTCACCTGTACTGCCAAGAAAGTAAACCAAAGCAACACCAAATTCCTGAGGCAATTGAAGAGACTTGAGTAATAAAACTGAGGACTCCAACCTCATGCCCCTGTATAACTCGCCCGTTTGGCCTGTGGGTAAAGGCATATAAGTTTTGGAGAATGCTTATGAGTTATTGTTAAATTAAACAGGTTGTGACACCAATGACAACTGTGTTTCTTAACGTGTTATCTTTACTGGATCAAATCAACCCAGCCTCTGGCACCTACTGACCTAGCAATTATCATCAGCAGAGATAATCAGAAATAGTTTGTACTCACTCTCTTACCACAGGGCTATCTCAAACCATGCTGTTTGCTGTCATAATCCAGTCCAGAAGGAAGTTGTCTTTTTATTCCACAGGCATAGTACTGATCCATTACATTGATGGCGTTATGCTAATGAATCTGAGGGGCAAGAAGAATCAAGTGTTCTAGATGCCTTATGACCAGCAGATAGGAAATAAGCCCGTGAGAGTTCAGGGGCCTGCTATGTGGACGGGCTTTCTAGGGGTCCAATGATCTGGGGAATGTCAGAATGTCTCTTCTAAAGTAAGAGATAAGTTGTTTTTCCTTACACCACTCACCACAAAGGAAGAAACCAATCCTTGGTGGACCTCTCTGGATTTAGGAGGCAACACATACCATGTTTGGCTGTGCCACTCTAACCCATTTACTCACTTACCTGTAACGCTGCCAGTTTTGAGTGGGATCTGAAGCAAGAAAAGCCTCAGCAACAAAAATGAGTCTGTGGTACAGACATTCTATGAAGCCTCAATAGAAACCTCCTAACACAGACTCTTAGGGTGTTGACGCAAGGCCATGCTCTCCTTAATTGACAGTGATTCTTCCTCCCCTTGAAAAGCAATGCCTCTGTTGCTACTAGGCCCTGATAGTGACTGAATTACTAACCATGGGACACAGGAGGCTATGTGACTTGAACTGGCCATTATGAAATGGTTATTGTCTAATCCACTCCGTCATCAAGTGGGCATGTGCAGCAGCATTCCATTGTTCAATGGAAATTGTGGATGAAATCAGGTCTCAGAAAATTGGGAAGGTAAAAGCGAGTGAGGAAATGGCTCAGGCTCACATAGTACTTGCTCCTCCTACCTGACTGCCTCTCCATCATACCCATGGCCTCAAGGAGAGTTCTCTGTCATCAATTAACAGAGCGAGAAAATATAGGCCTATGGCTTTGTAGATGGGTCTTCATGGTAGGCTGGCAACTGGTAGAAGTGAGTCACAGGTGGCTGGCAGACCCGCTCAGGGATGGTCCGTAAAGACCGAAGTAGAGGAGAATCCTCCCGAGTAGCAAATCTGATTGTCTTCTTTGGTGGAAGGAGAAATGACCTAATATACTGATGTAGCTGACTCAGAGGCAGAGTCTAACATGTTGGCTGAATGGTGAAGAATGTGGAAAGAACAAGATAGGAATTTGGTGATAAGGAGGCCTAAGAAAAATGTATATGCACAGACCTCTTAGAATGGGCCAGAGTGTGAAGATATTTGTGTTTCATATAATTGCCTCTAGAGGACAGCCACCGTGGAGGAGGCTCTCAGTAATCAGGTGGCTAAGATAACTGGTTCTGTTGATGTTAACCTCTTCAGCTACCATAGTGCCTGCTCAGTAGACCCACGCACAAAATGGCTGTGGCAGCTGGGGTGGGGTGTATATATGGAGTCTTCCCTCCCTGAAGCCGATCTGTCTACTACCACTCTGAATTGGCAATCTGCTTATCAGCAGAGACCAAACCTTGAGGCACCAGCATGGCACCATTCCCTGAGGGGACCAGGTAGTGATCTGGTGGCAGATTGGTTACACCGAACCCCTTTCATCACAGAGGAGGCACCGACTGTCATCACGGGAATAGATACACATTCTGAATATGGATTTGCTTTTCATTCTTGCAGAGCTTCTGCCAGCACCACCATGTGGACTTGCAGCATGCCTGATTCATCGCCATGGTATCCCACTCAACCTTGCTTCCACCCAAGGATCTCGGTTTAGCTTGAAGGAAGTGTGGTGATGGGCTCATCCTCATGGAATTCATTGGTCTCATTACATGTCTCATCACCTAGGAACACATGGCTTGACAGAATGGTGAGATTTCTGGCGGAAGGCTCAGTTATTGTTCCATAGCCTGCAAGTTTGGGGTACTGACCTACAGAGCCTAGTATATACTTTAAACCAGAAACCAATAGGGGTGCCTGGGGGGCTCAGTCGGTTGAGCATCTGACTTCAGCTCAAGTCATGATCTCATGGTTCGTGGGTTTGAGCCCCGCATTGGGCTCTGTGCTGACAGCTAGCTCAGAGCCTAGAGCCTGTTTCGGATTCTGTGTCTCCCTCTCTCTCTGACCCTCCCCTGCTCATGCTGTCTCTCTCTCTCAAAAATAAGTGTCTTCCTCTCTTTGTGCCCTTCCCCTCCCCACTTGCGCATGCGCGTTCTCTCTCTCTCTCTCTCTCTCTCTCAAAAATAAACATTAAAAAATAAAAATAAAAGAAAACCCAGAGGCCAAAATATCATATCCTCTCCTTTATGGCCAGAATGTATGGGTCCAGGATCCAATAGGTGGAGGTGAGATTGACCCCTCTCCCTGAAGAACTATTTGCTTCCCATCCCTACATCTTGGACTCAGTAGGTTAAGAGATTCTAATGCCTGAGGGAGAGGTGCTTCTGCCAGGGGATGCCTGAGGATTCTGATGTTTTGGAAACTTGACACTGGCCATTTTGTATTCTTCATGCTGTTTGACTAACAAGTAGACAATGGGTTCATTGTATAGACCAGGGTGGTCCATTGTGATTACCAAAGGCAGATTAGGTTGCTATTATACAGTAGCAAGGAGGACTTTGTCTGGCATTCAAGGGCTTCGCTGGGCTGGCTTATCACTCCCTTGCTCAATAGTACCTGTCAATGAAAACTGGTAACCTGCTCAAGGTAAAATGATAAGGATTCAGATCCTGTGGGGATGGAGGTTTGGGCTACTCCACCAGGGAGCGTGTCCTGTGCTGACGGAGGGTAAGGGAAACATGGAGCGGGTGGCAGAAAAATTGGAGCAATGATCATCAACTTAGGGCCTCCTTCCAGCGACAGAAGCAGGGACTATTAACAACTATGTCTTATGTTTGGAGCCCCGCTGTCTTTCTACTTTATATGAAAAGCACCAGTGGTCATTAATATTTTAGATTTCGTGTGGGAGTAAGAATGAATTGTCACCCCCGTGCAATGATACAGTAGCTGATGGGAATTTGTAGATTCCATTTGAGGGCACGGGGTTTTCATCTGGACAAAGGGCAAGAGTGGTGTGGAGGGCAAACGGAATGGTCAGTGCTGGGAGTTCTGTTTTCCCTCTCGAGAGTCGCTTTACACCTTTCTCCACCCTGCTCTCTCCCCTGACCCGTATGAACTGCGTTTGCTGGCTCCCGGCATCGCATCGCGGCTTTCAGTAGCTATTGGCCAATGGGAGGTGTTGGTAGGAGATCAGATGGTGTCAGGAGGGAAAGCTCAGGGAATTTATTCCCCGCATTCCCTCCCTGAAGGGATGTGAGTTGGCAACGATTCCTCTCCAGAAGGCCACAGTTCCTGTTGAATGTTCCTTTCCTTATCATTTAACTTTATTTTTCCTTATTTCCTTAGTTTTTGGTAACCATTCCCTCTCCCTGTCCCTTTAGGTTTGGGGATGCTAATGTCTTCCTGCGTTGCTAGCCCTGAGGTGCTTCACCAACCATTGTCGATTTCCCTTGATCCTGCGGACACCCCTGTGCATGGTTCCTTCATTAAACTGTCTTTAGGGGCACCTGACTGGCTCAGCTGGTGGAGCATGCGACTCTTGATCTTGGGGTTTTAAGTTCGAGCCCCATATTGGGTGTAGAGTTTACTTAAACATAAAATCTTTTTTTAAAAAAAGCTGTCTTTAATTATCCACTTTGAGTATGTTAGTTGCTTCCTTTCATAAACCCAACTGATACAATTCCTAATATTTGTGTGTATATATATGTATATATATAGAGAGTATATCTATATATCTTCTCCCATTTTTGTAATTAGTCTTTCCAGAGGTTTATCAGTTTTACTAGACTTTTCAACCAGCCAATTTTTGGTTTTATTGATCTTTTGTATTTGCTATTTTCTTTTTTTGTTAACATTTGTTATTTTAAAATGTCTTTATTTCTGCTTTCTTTCATTTACACTGTTGCTGTTTTCGTAACTTCTTTTTTTTTCTTTTGTTTGTTTTTGTAACTTCTTAAATTGCATGCATAGCTTTTAAATTTCCAGCCTTGCTTCAATACAAATACAAAGGTTTAATGACATAACTTTCTTTCTAAATACCACTTTGGCTGCAAACCATCATATTTTTATTAGTTTTTTTTTTTTTTTTAAATTTGCTCCATGCCCAATGTGGGGCTTGAACTCATGACTCTGAGATCAAGGGTCACTCGCTCTACCGACTGAGCCAGTAGTGCCCCTATTATTTTTGATAGGCAATGTTTTCATTATTGTTCTAAGTATTTTCTAATTTTTAGTATGATTTGTTTATTTGATAAGTGATTTCAAGTATGTTTTTAAATTTCCAGACATAGATGTTTTCTTTATCTTCTTGTTATTGATTTCCAATTTAATTGCAGTGTGGTCAGAAAATGGGAACTGTATGAGACTGATTTCTTTGAAATGTGTTGACACTTTCTTTTAGCCCAGTGTATGATTAACTTTCATAAATGTTCCATGCACTGGGCCACCACTAGATGACATATTGCTTTTGTGCAAATTAAGAAAATGTGCTCTTTATTCCAGATGGATGTAGCACCACACCTGAGCATGTGGTTTGGCAAGTGGAGCATGGGATGGGTTTTGACCCCCACTTGTCCCGTTGGCTAGGTGCTTTTGGTCAGTGAATAATCTGTACATGGTGGCTCATTAATATGTTCTTGTAAAGAATGTTTCTTTAAAAAAATTCTTTTAATGTTTCTCTATTTTTCAGAGAGAGAGAGAGAGAGAGAAAGCAGGGGAGGGGCAGAGAGAGAGGGAGACACAGAATCTGAAGCAGGCTCCAGGCTCCAAGCTGTCAGCACAGAGCCTGATGTGGGGCTCAAACACGAAGTGTGAGATCATGACCTGAGCCAAAGTCAGATGCTTAACCAACTGAGCCACCCAGGCGCCCCAGGTACAATGTGTTCTGTGTATCTACTAGAACAAACTTGTTTATTTGATATTCAAATTTTCCACACCTTTCTTGATTTTTTGTCTGCTTCATCTATGAATTTATGAGAATGATAAATCAAAGACTCACTCTGGCACTGCATTTGTGTATTTCTTCTCGTAGTTCTGTTAATTTTGTTTCATATATTCAAAGTAGTACATTCAAGATTAGGATTATTACATTTTTTCTGTTGAATTGAAATTTTTATCAATGTATTATAAACATCTTTATTATTTTTCATTGTTTTTAAGAGTTTATCTTTAAGTAATCTCTACCGCCCAACTTGGGGCTTGAACCTCAAGCCCAGGATCAAGAGTCATATGTTCTACTGACTGAGATAGCCACACACCCCTTAAAACCTTTAAATCTAGTAATTATTTTCCCCTTAAGTCTTTTTTTGTGTGATATTAATCTAGCTATAACAGCTTAATTTTTATTGATCATAGCATTTGCCTGGTATATTTTTCCCATCGTTTTTACTTTCAAACTTACTGTGTGCCTATGTTTTAGGGGTGTCTCTTAAAAATAGCTAGACTTCCTTAAATGTAGGCTGATAATCTTTACTTTTAAATGGAGCATTTGGTTCATTTAAATTTTATGCAATTATTGATATATTTAAGTTTAAACCTACCATCTTCCTCTATTCTCTCTGTCCCACTTTTCCAAAAAGTTTTTTCTTCTTTCTTGCCTTTTTTTGGGATTGCTCGATTTTCCCCCTCTTTTTCTCTTTCACCCCCCTTTGGTAGTTTGGAAGATATATAATATCCTATGTTAGTGGTTATCCTAGAGATTTTAATATGTATATTAACATAACTAAGTCTTCAGTTAATAGAAATCCATTACTGATACTCAGAATTCTAGGGGACAATTCCACAAAGGCCACAGTTTTTGCATTCATTCTTTGATTATTTTATTTATTTTGCCTTGTTTTGCTTTACCTTAGAGTGACCTAAAATTAACCTATCACTCCATGCATCAGACTGTCAACAACGAAACGACAGAATCCCTAGCCCTTACCACAGACCTCAGTCTCTGCCTAGTCCATTGGTACCTGGGAGCCGGTGAGATCCCCCGTGAACAGTACTCTCAGCTGGTGAGACAATACCAATAGCAAAGAACAGGCAAGCCAACAGCAAGAATGCAAACGGTATGATAGCTCAGCAATCTTACGGAGCAAAAAGCCACTGGCTGTGAGGAATCCCTAAAGGAGTCATCATAACACGGAAAAATAGTTCTGCAGACTCGGGGAGAAGGGAAAATCAAGGCTCCAAAGGGCATCACTGCAGTCAGGTCATACCTCATTTGTGGCATACAGAGTCGTATGCATGCTGCGCAGAGTTCAGTGTTTGGAAGGAGAAATCACTGTGATAAAGTGGCAAGGTAAACCACAATACAGCAGTATGTTGTCAGTGGCTCTCATCACGGGTTACTTTGCACCACAGGAGACATTTTGCTATGTCTGGAGATAGCTCCTTAACAACTGGAGTGTGTGTGTGTGGGGGGGGGGGAGGGCGGGGGCGCGCGGAGGTTCTACTGACATCTAGTGAGTCGAGGCCAGGGAGGATGTTGCCAAACATCCTACAATGCACAGGATCCTCCCTGTCCTCTGCAAAGAATTATCTGGACTAACATGTGGATAGTGCCCACTGCTATATAGATTGACTATACAGTGAAGTTTACATAAGCAGTAGGATAGTGCGCCTTGTATCACTGAAACTATCCTGTAATAATGATTTCACATTTTTAAAGGGAGGATGACGGTACATTGAGGATTCACTACACTTTTCTGTGCACTTTAAAAATATTCATAATAATGAAAAATGAAAAGATCAACAGGCACTCAAATCTCTGAACCTCCTTGAAATGGCAAAGGGTTTTTAAGAGCAGATGTCATTGAAACTGAACGGTGTATGTTTTCCACTGAGTGGCTTTAGGATTTTGAAATCCGACAGGACATTAGCAGACTAGATATAGCTGATGAGAAACAATCATGAACAACGTAGTATTTTCTCAGAATTTCTTAATACAGCCCATCCCCGAAACAGCTTTTCAACGCAAATAAACCTGGTCCATTTGGCGAAGCTTGCCGAATTTAGAAGACACTAGTTCTAAAGTTTTACCTTAATATGTGTGTGGTAGGATTTTTTCCTTTGGTTTGTCTAAATTTTCTAAAATTTCTACCAAACACGTATTTTTATAACCTTTTTATTTTGAAAAGTTGCACAAATAGAGCAGAGAATCCTTGCCTGTCGTTCACACAGACTCCTAAAATGTTTATATTTTACATTTGCTTAATCATCCTACAGTTTTCTTCCGAAACATTTTAGCGTAAGTTGCAACGTAATGCCCCATTATCTCTACACCCAGTGTTTTCTTAAACAGGGACTTTCACATTAGCCATATAACAAGTATTGAAATGATGAAATTTACATTGATACAACATTATTACTTAGTCTATAGATATTCAAATTTCGTCAATTGTCCCAATAATGCCCTTTTTAGCAAAACAAAAATGTTCTTTTTCTGGCTGGGGATCAGTTGTCTTGTCTGTTGTTTCTGTTAATCCGGAGGAGTTCCTCAATACGTCTCTTTGTCTTTAGTGACTTTGATGATTTTGAAGAGCGCCAACAAGCCAGTAATTTTGTAGACTGACCCTCAGCATGGGTTTGTTTGATGTTCCCTCGTGGCTAAATTCAGCTTATGCCAATTTTGGCGTGGTGAATGCTACCAAATTGGTTCGTGTTTTTCTTAGCACCTTCTCAGGAGGCACACGATGCCCATTTCTGGGCATGCTGATTTTCATCATAGTTAGGACGGAGACCGCCATGTTTTCACTCTAAAGTTTTTATTTCGCCTTTGACATAGTATCTAGTCGGGAGATTCTTTGAGACCGTGTAATGTAAACAAGTTGCTTCTTAGGGTACTTGCGCCCCCTAGTCTCGTGTAAGGTTCTATAGAGTGACAGAGGCCGATTACCGTAGGGTGTCAGCAAGGGTTTCCCAGGGTCAATTTCTCTCTTGCTCGCTAGCTCCTCTCCCCTGTATTAGCGTGATGCCTAGCACATAGTGAATGGCTGCTGCTTCTCTGATTAATTTCTTTGACCTCAGCAGTTGATAGGATACATTGTAGCTGATCTGCTTAAGTTTGTCTTTCCCACAGACTGTGAGCTCGTTGAGGGTAGGCGTAACGGCTTATTGCTTCTCTATCCCCAGTGCCTAGCACATATTAGGTGCTTGAAAAATAACGTGATTGAATTAGTGGCCTGGAGTAGGTATTGCGGAAGAAGAGAAGGGCTAGTAGGAGTCGGCCTGGGGATGGCATCTTTCCTGTTCTAAAGGGAAGCCAGGGCAACAGGGCAAGGGGGATAGAGGGCGCGGTCGGCGTAGTCACTCTGCAAAGGGACCCACGGGTCTCAGCCACCTGGTTGCAGGCAGGGCCTCGGGTTTCCGCGGGTGGGGAGGAAAGTGGGGCGGGAAATCGAAAACCGAACTCGCAGCTCCCGGCATTCCCCGTGGGCGGTGCTCCCCTTTGACCCCTCGCTCGCGTGCTACACATCCGGGCCTCTGCTACTAGTGAGGGGAAGATGGCGGCCGCAACTGTGGTGGTTCCCGTAGAGTGGATAAAGAACTGGGAGAAATCAGGGAGAGGCGAATTGTGAGTGTCCGGGCTGGGGGCGGGCGCACGGCCGGGCCGGGCCCGGGCATTAGTCGTGCTCTCCCAAGTGGGGAGAGGTTGGGGGGGAAGATGTGCCCCCTCCCCCATCCGGGCGGCGGGTGTGGAGGGTTGGCTAGGAGTTTCGAACTCGGGGCGGAGAGGTGCTGGTCACCGCCGCCGACCTCCTTCCTTCCCTGACCTCTCCGAAATCCTCGTTGCTCGCCGTAGGCTGTCTTCCTTTAGTCTCGTAGCATAACTCCTGTTTCGCCCCCGCGGGTCCCCGCGCTCCAGCTCCGTCTCTTTTTGTCCCCCCTCTTCGCTTGAGCTCACTTGGCTCCTTTCTTTTTTTTACGGGGCCGCGCCGGGGGGGCGGGGGGGGGGTTCGGACTTTTCGTCTCTCCGTCCCATTGCTTCACTCTGCACCCGTTCGACTCCGCAGTTTGGAGCCCGGCGCCTCCTCCGCCCGAAGTCCGAGGAGGGCGAACCGTCCCGACTCCTTCCCCTCCGCCCGCCGCCGCGATGCCCGGGGCGTCGCGAAGAGCCCCGCTGGGCACCCCTCGTCCTCCCGGGGAGCGGTCCTTGGGGTTGTCCCGGCCCCGCGCGGCGCGGCTGGCCGCGGAAGTGTGGCTGGGATTGCCGCTCTCCCCGAAGACCTACCGGCGTTTCTCTGCTCCGTCTTTCCACTTTAGAGCGATTTCGGGGCCGAGTCAACTTTCGTCATTAAATGTTTCCTAAACCCCATTTTGTCCTGGGACCGCAACTAATTTTGGCAACTCTCCAGGGTTCTCGAGCACCTGGAATAACGCGTTTCCTTTAGTCCTAAAACTTGGTGGGTTTTTTTTTTTTGCCCCCCGGTAATACAGAAAACAGTAATTTGCCATACCCGCGGTTTCCTCGCCCAAAATTTCAGGTCGCGCGCTCTCGGGAGGGAAAAGAAAAGAAAAGAAAAGAAATCGTTTAAGTAGCGAAACAAACAACAGATTCGAAAACAAGTAACTAATTTCTTTTTCTGAATGGCTTTATTAGCTAAAGCTTAACATTGTATAAGATTAACTCGTTAGTCATTTTTGCGGTCTTCCCCTCCCCCGTCCCCTCCTCCCTTCTCCCCCCTGCCCCCCGCTTGTTAGTTTACGGTTGTTCGTGCGAAATGTAACGAATCTTTGGAACTTCGTTACTTCCAACGAAATCCGTGGAACGCGTTCCCTGATCTTGCGCGTGTAATAATGCCAGCCTGTATGGCCTCCTCACCTCCCCCCCGTGCCCCTTCCCCCCCCCCGCACTCGCACTCCTTTACGAAGTCTTAATAGTGTGAGCTCTAGAATTGTATTTCCTGGGTAAGCGGCGGTCTTAGCCACTTAACTAGCTGAGTGACCTTGGGTAAGTTCCTTAACCACTTTGACCGTTTCCCCTTGAGTAAATTGGGATTAATAAGTACTCTACTCAAAGGATTGTTGTGAAGACTAAATAATGCCTCTAAAGCACTTGGCTTATAGTAAGTGCTCAAGTGATAGCTATTAAAAGTAATATTATTCCAATCTTTAGATATTTAAACTTCTCTGGACAGCTCTTGCTCTTAAAGTCTGTACCACTCAGGTTAGCAGTTAATTGGTCTCTGACTCTTTCTCCTGTGTACTCTTGTACTCTAACGAATTGAGAGACCCTTGAAGAGTGGGAACTATGTTTCATATTTATTTTGGTTCAACCCGCGGCCTCACCCCCGCCCGCCCCCCGCCGTGCCCGCCTCCCTACCCCTCTCCCCCTAGCCTTCCTAGCGTTTGCTTAGAGTGCTTATTGGTTTATAAAGCGAGAAGTGTATTTGATAAAGATTCATTTGTAACTGTTAGGAAGTTTCCAGATCCTTGTACATGCTGTTTTAACAAAATAGCTATTAAGTCTCTTGTGTGTAGGGAAGGCATGATGGGAAGTTACCTAACCAAACCATTATTTTCATCTGTATTAGATTAGGATAACCTCCCCAAACTGATACATCAGTTCACTATTTTGTTTAGTTATTTAGGGCCTGTCATCTTTGTAGATTGCTCAGCTTCCTCCTTCCAGCTAACTGTTTTTGACAGTTTTATTATTGCTTTCCCCTTAGAATGAGTGCTTTTAGGAATAGAAGGTGAAATTCTGCTTGGCTTTTTACTGGCAGTGGTTGGAGAAAAACAATGATGTAGGAGATTGGAATACCTTGTCAAAATGAGATTTTTGGATTCACTTTATGTATATTTGCATGATCCATGTTCCCTTTTTGTTCCTGAAGAGCTTCTTCAAAATTGTTGTTAGGGTTTATTTGTATGTAGGTATTTTCATGGTTGGAGGACCATAGTTGGAATGGTAGATTCAAATCAGTATAGTCAGTTTTATAATTGTATTCTGTTAAAGGAAGAGAGTGTAAAGTTGTTAGTTGTGTGACAGAATGAAATGTTTTAAATAGGCAAATACATCACCGTCCAGTACCCGGGCTTCATTTATTGACCTCTTTCCCTTCTTTGAAAATTTCGTTGTGTACAGTCTAACTTCGGAATGTTTGAATCTAGCATTTTCATTTTATTAGAATGAATGGTGTTGTTAATATATTACCAAAAATCCTTTCCTTTGTGTGAAAACAGAGCCTCTTAAATATAAACCAGCAACTGGAACTGTTAAAAATGAAGGTAGTGTGTCAACATATTATTAGTGAATACTTTTATAGATTTGGCTTTTAGAACATGACCAATAACTTAAAATATCTTGGGTGGGTTTTTAGTTTTTCACGAGATAAATTAGCAGATGAGCTCCAACTTGACTGAAAATTACCTTAAGAAAAATGCGTGATGTATTTCATGAGGTTGTTAGTTCATTTCTCGTCTCTCACTTCAACCAGTATATTTAGGGAGTTGTAGTCAACTTCAGGAACATAGTGCTAAAGCAACACTTGAGATTTAGGGGGGCATTTAGTAACTTTCAGAGAGGGCAGTTTCTTAATTGTGCCTCCCAGAAAGCAAATGTATTAAGATGCAAAGTGTTGGCTTTGAAGAATAAGCTTTGTTAGGTAATTATGGGAAAGAAAAACTGTATTTTGCTTGTCTGAATGGTCCATCACATAACCTAGCTAACCTGTTGTTTCCAGAGATACTGATTATGTTTTTAATGATAAATTATAGAACTCTTAGGACTACCAAAACAGAATTATTGTCTTTCCTAGTAACACTTAGAGCTATTCTTACAAGTGTCACATCTAAATGCAAACTTGCAAATTCTGCCACACATGAAAGGTACAAATTTAATCACTTAAATTTGAAATTAGTTTCTTGATGACTTTATGTTAGCATAGGACTTGCCATGATTATGCTAATAAACTTTTCATGTACTGGTAGATCCAGTGGTGAATTCTGTTTATAGTAGAAATCATTAACACAGTGAGCTCAGCATTTCTTTGTGTCACAAGCAACCTTAACTGGAGGATTTATGTTCCAGGGTCTTAAGCTGAAATGTTAGCCCCGTGTCCATACTTGTTCTAATGTAGAAATATTTTTATTTGTTGAATGTTATTTGCTTGAAGATCTTCATTTTTCTTTTTAAACATTTATATATTAGAATTTTTGCTAGATGTTACCTTATTAATCATTGGTAATTATAGTAAGCTTTTAAAAATTTAGTTGCCAGGTGTTGTGATTACCATTCTTTTTCTTCTGCTACTAAATGATTTTATACCTTCCAGAACTTGTCTGAGTGCATGTGGATGTTCATTAAATGTTGTCTGACCTGAATTTTTTGGAGGGATGTTTGGGGGGGGGGGGGTTATGGCAAATAATCATTCTAAGAGATTTGTCTTGGTGGTTGAGTCCTTTTTTTCTTTCCAAAAGATGCTCTAAATTCAGCTGAAGTTTTATCTAAAACCTTTTCTATGTATTTTAGTTTTCATTGGCATTTATTTTCTCATTTTGACCTGTATTCACAAGTTAAGAATAAGTCTTGGTCCATTTTCCTGGTAAGAGAAATGCATTTTTCAAAAAAATGTTGTAGCAAATACCAGGAGATTTTCTAGACTGTTGCTTTCTTTGTTAGAAAAATTATTCTCCAGGGGCGCCTGGGTGGCTTAGTTGGTTAAGCGTCCTACTTTCGCTTAGGTCATGATCTCGCGGTTTGTGGGTTCAAGCCCCGCGTCGGGCTCTGTGCTGACTGCCAGCTTGGAGCCTGGAGCCTGTTTCAGCCTGTGACTCCCTCTCTCTCTGACCCTCCCTGCTCACGCTGTCTCTCTCTCTCTCCTAGAAATAATAAAAATATTTAAAAAATTATTCTCAGCCTTAACTTTTTTAACATTTCAACCATTGCAGAGAGACAGAGCGTGAATGGGGGAGGGGGAGAGAGAAAGAGAGAGAATGAGAGAGAGATACAGAATCTGAAGCAGGCTTCAGGCTCTGAGCTGTCAGCACAGAGCCTGACGCGGGGCCCAAACCCACGGATTGTGAGATCATGACCGGAGTGGAAGTCAGATGCTTACCCGACTGAGCCACCCAGGTGCCCCTCTCCTGCACTTAAATATTAAGGTAGAGAGAGTGCTATTAATGTACTTGTATGCAGGAACCTTTGTTCTTTTTTCTTTTTTAAATTTTTTATTAAAAATTTTTTTAAAATATTTTTTTATTTCTGAGAGAGAGCGAGCGAGCGAGAGAGAGAGACATCATGATCAGGGGAGGGTCAGAGAGAGAGGGAGTCACAGACCAAAACAGGCTCCAGGCTCTGAGCTGGCTGTCAGCACAGAGTCCGATGTGGGGCTCGAACCCACAAACCGTGAGATCATGACCTGAGCTGAAGTTGGACACTTAACCGACTGAGCCACCCAGGCACCCCTCTTTGTTCTTTTTTAAACATTTCCTGTTTCTTTTCCTCCTCATAAGTGAATATTTTCATTTTTATAAATGCATGATTCAAGTTAAAACTGCATGCCCCGTATTCATTTTTGTGGGTTAGATTTCTATTCTGGTAATGATAGTAGAGGTAGTACTTTGCTTCACCAAATTTAGCCTTTTTTGTTGTTTTGCTTTTAAGAATTAATTGAGGCACAGATCAACATCACTGTTTTTATATGTGAAGCAACCTTTGAGATGTTGACCATAACATCTCAAGTAGCTCAGGCTTGTGCTGTTTCTTTTTTTATTGGAAAGTGGGATCAAGTAAGGTGGAACGCTAAATACTCAAAAAGTATTCACAAAATACTTGAGTCCTTGGAAGAACTTAAGACATTCAGTTTGTTTCTTTGACAGAAAGTAGATTCTGTCTTTGTTCTCAGGGGCCTGAGACAGCATCTCCACGATAGCACCAAGTTGTTTTTAAATTTTTTAATGTTTTATTTCTGAGGGAGAGACAGAGTGTGAGCAGGGGAGGGTCAGAGAGAGAGGGAGATACAGAATCTGAAGCAGGCTCCAGGCTTGAGCTAGCTGTCAGCACTGAGCCTGACTTGGGGCTCGAACTGTGAGATCATGACCTGGGCCGAAGTCGGATGCTTAACTGACTGAGCCACCCGGGCGCCCCTGCACCAAGTTGTTTTAAAAGTGGAAAAACTAGTAAACTCAAGTATTTGGAGGTTTTTAGGGGAATAAAATAATCATTTGGACTGAGGAAGAATATTTGATTTTTTTTTTTAATGTTTATTTTTGAGAGCGAGAGAGAGAGTGTGAGACAGACCGACAGTGTCAGCAGGAGGAGGGGCAGAGAGAGGGAGACACAGAATCTGAAGCAGGCTCCAGGCTCTGAGCTGTCGGCACAAAGCCTGATTTGGGTGGGGCTCGAACCCAGGAACCATCAGGTCATGACCTGAGCCAAAGTTGGATGCTTAGCTGACTGAGTCACCCAGGCACCCCTAATCTTTGATTATTTTTTTTTAAATATTTTTATTTATTTCTAGGAGAGAGAGAGAGAGAGACAGCGTGAGCAGGGGAGGGTCAGAGAGAGAGGGAGTCACAGACCGAAACAGGCTCCAGGCTCCAAGCTGGCAGTCAGCACGGAGCCCGACGCGGGGCTCGAACCCACGAACCGTGAGATCATGACCCAAGTGAAAGTCGGACGCTTAACCGACTAAGCCACCCAGGCGCCCCAATCTTTGATTATTTTTAAAGCTATATTAGAAGCACCTGGTTGGCTCAGTTGGCTAGGCGTCTGACTTCAGGTCATGATCTCATGGTTTGTGGGTTCGAGCCTCATGTCGTTGGGCTCTGTGCTGTCAGCTCAGAGCCTGGAACCTGCTTCAGATTCAGAGTCTCCTTTATCTCTCCCCTTCCCCAAATGGCTCTCTGTCTCTCTCAAAATAAACATTAAAAAAAAATCCACAATGGGACGCCTGGGTGGCTTAGTCGGTTAAGCGTCCAACTTTCGCTTAGGTCATGATCTTGCGGTTAGATGGGTTCGGAGCCAAGTCGAAACTCTATAATGTGACTGCCAGCTCAGAGCCTGGAGCCTGTTTCAAGTCTGTGACTCCCTCTCTCTCTGACCCTCCCCTGCTCACGCTGTCTCTCTCTCTCTCCTAGAAATAAATAAAACATTAGAAAAAAAAATCCACATTAAAATGAGCAACTGTTAGAGGTGGTTTTGGTTTTTTCTCCCTTTATAATTTAGGATAGGGTACAAAAACTGGTTAATAGTTGTGGTAACACATGCAGCATTCAGAAACAGAATTGTTTCTTTCAGCATATGTACTTTATGATTGATCATCTATTTGTGAATCAGAAGAATATGGGCAAATCTTCTGATTGGGGGAACATTCTTAGCAACTGGTTTAGTTTCCTCCTACAACCAAGGAAGAACTGTTTTATACTAGGGAAATGAAAGTATCTTATGCAAATGAATTGCCTTACCCTAATAAACCATTTGTGATTCCTTACACAATTTGGGTAAATCTTTGAGATGCTAATTAATAGTTCAGGATGACATTTTCACCTGCATTCTACTGAACATGTTTTGTAGCCTTGTGACTGGCAAGATGGAATTATATTTCAATTACATTATTAAAATTGTGTAACATTGGCTGTACCATTGGATTAGGTGGGATGAAGTGGGAACACTGACATTCCCCCTTCCCACTGGAAGGATTATTGTGAAAGATATATGCATTAAGCTTAGTAAAACAAATAGAAAATGAAGCTACTGAGAATGTGAATAAACAAATACATTCACCATAAGAAAGAATATTTGTGGGCGCCTGCGTGATTCCGTTGGTTAAGCATCCAACTTTGGCTCAGGTCCTGATCTCAGAGTTCATGAATTGGAGCCCCGCATTGGGCTCTGTGCTGATAGTTCAGAGCCTTAAGCCTGCTTCAGATTCTGTCTCCCTCTCAGCCCCTTTGCCGCTTGTGCTCTCTCAAACATAACCAAACATTAAAAAACTTAAAAAAAAAAAAAAAGAATATTTGATCTTGCTTTTTAGTAGCCTGGGTACAAAAGGAAAGATGAGTTACTTGATTCCATTACATTCTTTTTTTTTTTTTTAATTTTAAGTGTTTTATTTATTTCTGAGAGAGAGAGAGACAGCGTGAGCAGGGGAGGGTCAGAGAGAGAGGGAGACACAGAATCTGAAACAGGCTCCAGGCTCTGAGCTAACTGTCAGCACAGAGCCCGACGCGGGGCCCTAACTCACGAACCGTGAGATCATGACCTGAGCCAAAGTCGGACGCTTAACCAACTAAGCCACCCAGGCACCACTCCATTACATTCTTCTATCAAAAACCAATTTCCTACTATTACTTTCTAAAGGGATTTGAACCTTTGGGGACAGTGAGAACCACAAGGAATTGTTTTAACACTTTATAGCAAATATTGAAGCAATCTTTTTTATTTTTTTATTTTTACATGTTTATTTATTTTGAGAGAGAAAGAGAGGGAGAGAGAATCCCAAGCAGGCTTCACACTGTCAGCACAGAGCCTGACACACAGAGCCCACTGCCAGGCTTGATCTCATGGACTAGGAAATCGTGACCTGAGCCAAAATCAAGAGTTGGATGCTCAACCGACTGAGCCACCCAGCTGCCCCACTATTGAAGTGGTCTTGATACACTTTCTTAAATGTTTATTCTTAACAAAAGGAACTAGATGGTAGGCATTTTTAGGTTACATTTCTCATGTTTGTCTGAAGCAGATATTTCTGTGTTGCCTATTGGAAGGAAGATTGATTTTGTTTTATATTTCAGATAAGCTTGTGGTAGGTTTAACATTTTGAGAAATTAAAAGCTTAACCACTGTTGTCAACACATTGGAAGGTCTGTCTAGTTTTCCAGGGAAGTAGTTGAAAGTACTTGTGGTAAAAGTTAAATTAGTTTATTTTACCATTTATAATGTACTCTCTGCAAAATTTTCTTTGTTTTTTTAAATAGGAGTTGGTTAAAAACTAATAATTAAATGAGATTTTCAAAGTATGCAGATTTCATTTCATAATTATCCTCCATTGGCAAGGCCTTTTTATTCTTTGAATTTGAAGATGGTTTTGTGACCTACAAGTGAATTGTTAGGAAAAGTTTACTCTTATTGACTTTAAACTACTCTGCTCATCATGACGAATGAGTAAAACTGCTTTACTCTGCTCATCATGATGATGGAGTATTGAAATAATCAAAAGACACAAAATGGTGAGCTGCAACAGCATATATAGTCTGCAAAGTAGATGATTACCCACTCTGTGGGTGATTGTAATGTGACATATTTCACTTTAGGTGTGATATACAGGCATATTTTCTAAGTCTTAAAAATTGTTTTATTGATTATGGAGAAGGGATTGCTGGACATAAAAAACATACGCATTCATTGGTTTCCTTTTTTGTTAGATCCTTGTGCAACTTGTAGTAAGAAGATTACTTTTTCTAAATTGTGCAATTAAAAAATATTGAAAAGTGCAATAAAACTTAAATGTAGAGCTTAAAGATTATCAGTGTAAGATGCACACACCATGCGACTCACACCCAGGTAAAGACAACATAATTGCCCTTCCAGATTGTATACTTTCTACCTCTCCATGGTAACCATTTTCCTGACATTTATGATTTTCTCTTCCTTGTTTTTATTTACATTTTTTAAAAATGTTTATTTTTGGGAGAGAGTACAAGTGGGAGAGGGGCAGGGAGAGAGAGGGAGACACGGAATCCAAAGCAGGCTCTAGGCTTTGAGTTGTCAGCACAGAACGTGGGGCTTGAACTCCTGAACCGTTTAGATCATAACCTGAGCCGGAGTTGGACGCGTAACTGACTGAGCCACCCAGGCATCCCTTATTTACAGTTTTAGTACCCAATAAGCTTAAGTTCTTGAAATTTTTTTTTAAAGTTTATTCATTTTGAGAGAGAGCGCGCGCAAGAGAGAGAGCACAAGAGCGGGCGCACGCATACACAAGCAGGGGAGGGTCAGAGAGGAAAGACTATCCCAAGCAGGCTCCACACCATCAGCACAGAGCCCAGTGTGGAGGTGGAACTCATGCATGAACTGTTAAGATCGTGACCTGAGCTGAGATCAAGAGTCAGTGCTTAACCAACTGAGCCATCCAGCTGCCCCTGTGTCTTGAATTTCTTATAAATGGAATCATAGAGGGTGTATTCTCTTGTATCTGGCTGCTTTTGCTCAACCTTATGTCTTTAGTATGCATTCAGTGTTTTTGTAGGTATTTGTCGTGCTTTGATTTTCATAGTTAGAAGATGCTTCATTGCATAACTGTATCACAATTTATCTCTTGTGCACTAATGAACAGTTTTGCTGTTTTGAATTTTCAGCTGTTACCAACAGTGCCAATAGAAACATTGTTATATAGGGGTGCCTGGGTGGCTCAGTTGGTTTATCAGGTCCTCATCTTGCTGTGGTTTGTGGGTTAGAGCCCGGCATCGGGTTCTGTGCTGACAGCTCAGAGCCTGGAGCCTGTTTCAGATTCTGTCTCCCTCTCTCTCTCTGCTCCTCCCCTGCTCGCACCTGTCTCTCCCTGTTTCAAAAATAAACATTTTTAAGAAAAGAAACATTGTTATATAAATATCTTGATGTACACAAGCATGTATTTTTGTGGGATATATACTGAAGTGTAGAATCACTGGATTCTAGATGTGACAAACAGCAGCTCTACTTACTATAAACTGTGAAACTATTACAAAATATAGTCCCAACAGCAGGTGTATGAGAGTTCACATTGCTTCACATCCTGGCTAACATTTAATATTGTCAGACTTTAAATTTTTTGTCAATATGATATGTATATGTATGTGTTTTATTGGGGTTTATATTTTCATGGGCATCTTTTTATATTTTATTGGCCCTTTGGGTTTTTAATTTCTTGTGAAAGGCGCCTCTATATTTACTCCCCATTTTTCTATTGGGTTGTTTGCATTTCTTTCCTTGATTTGTAAGAGTTCTTTATATATTATGTATTTGTGCTCTTTGTGGGTTATACAGTATGTGTGGCAGATATCTTTTGCTATTGTTTGGCTTGTATTTCCACTCTTAAAATGGTACTTTTAGATGAACAAGTTATTTATTTTAATGTCAAATTTATTGATTGTTTGCTTTATGATTTGTAGTTTTTTGTATTTAAGCACTCTTTCCCTGTTCCAAGGCAAATGAACTTATCATCCTATCATTTTCTGGAAACATGTTATTTTCATTTAAATTTTTGAAAAAATTTATTAAAATTTATTTATTAAATTTATTTATAAATTAATTTATTTAAAATTAAAATTATTAAAATTTATTTATTAAATTTATTTATTTATAAATTATTTATTAAAATTTAAATTTATTAAATTTTTAAAAAAATTTATTTTAGAGAGAGAGAGAGAATCTAAAACAGGCCCCAAGCTTTGAGCTGTCAGAGCCTGATGAGGGGCTCAAACCCATGAACTGAGATCATAACCTGAGCTGAAGTTGGATGCTTAACTGACTGAGCCACTGAGGTGCCCCTTTTACTTTACATTTTTAAGCCTTACCTAACTGGAGTTGATTTTTATGTGTGCTATAAAGTAGGGTTTGCAATATGTCGTTGTGGATGATGTGTATGAAGAAAATCCAGCCTCACACAGATAAGTAGTTGGCAGATGGAGGAGAATTTTAATAGTTTCTTCAGATAATTGTAAATATTCTTTGATATCATGTCAGAATTTGTCAAGTAGTAGTTTCTTAATGGTTTGTTGTAATGCCAAATCCAAAACCACATCAGTGAACTTTTTGTACTTCGTTAAATTAAAATGCATTTGTCTCTCTTTTACATATTTTGCAACATCATGCATTGATCAGTTGGAAATATTGGTTCACTGAATGATGCAGCTCTTCCAAATATTGACACAATACATGGTATTAAATAAGAAAACACGTTTTTTAGTATCATCACTGAGATAATCTGGAAAGATTTATGAATTGGGAACTAGTCAAGTCTGTGGCGGCAACTGTAAGTTTTCAGAATTCAAATTTTTGTTTGAAACCTTACATTTTATCATTGGCAGCAAATTCTCTCAGTTGTTTTCCTTGAAATGATTGGCTCAGTTGGTTTATTTTTTAGAAAATGCTTGCCAAAGACCCAAGTGTGAATAACCATTGTTTGAGTTGTTCTTTCAAGTAAAGATGGCATTCTATGAAAAATCAGTTAGGTCACAATTTAAATAATTGTGTAAGTGATTTTCCTGGAGACAACCGTAGTATTTTGGTGTGTGTCAGAAATGCTTTGTGCGTACTTTCCATTTTTCACATAGAATATTAAAATGTTTTTTTTTTTAAAGACTTGCTCTCAGGCTCAGGATTTAATTAATATATTTTACTACTTCATCAAGCACATTTTTTTTAATGTTTTATTTATTTCTAGGAGAGAGAGAGAGAGAGACAGCGTGAGCAGGGGAAGGTCAGAGAGAGAGGGAGACACAGAATCTGAAGCAGGCTCCAGGCACAGGCTGGCAGTCCAGCACAGAGCCCCGGCGGGCTCGAACCCACGAACTGCGAGATCATGACCTAAGCGAAAGTCAGACGCTTAACCGACTAAGCCACCCAGGTGCCCCCAAGCACAATTTTTTAAATTGTAGATTAAAAAAAAAGTAACAAGAACAGCTTTAACACATTTTTAAGTAACAGTACTGTATTGTTAAGGGTAAGCACAGTGTTGTACAACAGATCTCTGGATCCTTTTCATCTTGTGTAACTGAAGTTTTATACCCATTGAATAGCAACTCTCCATTTGTCTTTCCCTCTAGTCCTTGGCAACCACTGAGATTATACATTTTGCTTCTATGAGTTTGATTACCTTAGATACACCTCCTATAAGTGGAATTGTGCAGTATTTATGCTTCTGTGACTGACTTATTTCACTTTGCATACTGTCCTCAAGGCTCATGTATATTGGCAGAATGTGACAGGAATTCTTTCTTACAGTTAAATAATATTCATTTGTATGTATATGTTACATTTAAAAAAATTTTTTTAACGTTTATTTATTTTCGAGAGACAGAGAAAGATCACCAGCAGGGGAGGGACAGAGAGAGGGAGACCTAGAACTCAAAGCAGGCTCCAGGATGTGAGCTGTCAGCACAGAGCCCGATGTAGGGCTCCAACTCGTGAACCACGAGATCATGACCTGAGCAAAGTTGGCTGCTCAACCAACTGAACCACTCAGGTGCCCCGTTACATTTTCTTTATACATTCATTCGTTGATGTAGATTTAGGTTATTTCTACTTTTTGGCTGTTGTGAATAATGCTGCAGTGAACCTGGGAGTGCAGTACCCCCCCCCCTTTTTTTTTTTTTTAAAGTAGGCTCCACGCTCAACTTGGGGCTTGAACTCAGAACCTTAAGTTCAAGAGTTGCACACTACCAAATGAGCCAGCCAGGTGCCCCCAGAAATACCCTTTTGAAATCCTGATTTCAATTCTTGTGAATAAATACCCAGAAGTGGGATTGCTGGATTATAATTCTATATTTAATTTTTTGAGGAACTTCCATACAATTTCTCATAGTGGCTGTACCTTTTTACATTCCCAGCAACAATGCACAAGGTTTCTAGTTTCTCTATATCCTCCCTAATACTTTTTATTTTTTTGTTTCATTTTTTTCAGAATTAATTTTTTTGCAGCAATTTTAGGTTCACAGAAAAAATGAGATTTCCCATTTACCCCTTGCCCCCACATGCATAGCTATCTCCCTTATTTTCAATATTCTCCACCAGAGTGGTACCTTTATTACAATCAATGCATCTATATCAACACATCACAATCACCCAAAATTCATAGTTTACCTTTGGTTTCACTCTTGGTGTTGTACATTCTATGGATTCGTATAAATGTATAATGACATGTGTCCTCCATTATAGGATAAAGGTATTTCTGCTGCCCTAAATATCCTCTGTGTTCTGCCTGTTCATCTCTGGCTGTCCCAACCCCCTGGCAGCCACTAATCTTTTTGTTTGGTTCTTTTTAAAATATTTTCTAACCTTTTGTTGAAGATCTCATTTTATTCATGCATCATTTTCCTGAACTCATTGAGCATCTTTATGATAGTTATTTTAAATTCTTCATCAGGTAACTCATACACCTCTAATTCTTTAGGGTCAGTTTTTGGAAACTTATTTTGTTTTTATTGGACCATTTTCCCCTGTTTCTGTATGTCCTTTTCAATTTTGTGCTTGTATGATTGTATTTGAAAAAAAACTCTCTTCTCTCCCAGTCTTTATGGATTGGCTTAGTACAGGGAAAGGCCTTAACCAAGCATCCTGGCTATAGGTTTTGGGGGCTTCTCAAACCTTTTCTGTGGATACATCTTTTGGATTTAGGTTTGTAGATTCCATATTAAAGGAATTTCCAGTTTTTTTCAGAAGCTTGTACTCTTTTGCATCCTTTGATGTCCATCTGTGTCCTATGCAGTAGCAGCATACTCCAGCTCTTTTTTGTTCTTAGTGGCCCCTAGGTGGCTAGAGTATGTTGGGTACTGTCAGTGCCCTAGGTCAGGCTAAACAGAAACCAGTCCTTCAGGCAGTCCACCCAAAAGCTGGAACGTTGGGCACCTGCTCCAATCTTCTCTTTGTCCCCTGAGGGAGAGGTTGCTGAGCTGTTTTGGTTTCTGTTTGCTGTACTGTGGATTCTCTGGATCTGGAGCTCACCACTCAGCTCCTTTTTTGTTGTCAGCAGGCCTTGGACACCTAGTGTACGCCAGGTCCTATCTGTGCTTTGAGATGTTTTGGAAGGAAACTAGTCTCTCTGGCAGCCCCCACTCCAAGTCAGAATGTTAGATGTAAAGCCTAGTCTTCTCTTTCCTCCCCAGGGAGAATTTGGGAGCTGGGAGGTTTTGTAGCCCCGTTGTGTGGTGCTGTGCCCAGAGAAGGGACTATGGTGAAAGGGTGACATGAATTTTCCTGCTGGCTTTGATACACTTGTTTTAGTGCTCACCTGCAGTACAGGAGTCTCTTAAGCGGTTTCTGAATTTCTCATAAAGGGAATTGGCATGTATATTGTTAAATTGGTGTTTCTGTAATTTTTATCCTCCATGGGAGGAAGGCAGGCCTGGGGCTTCCTGTTCTGCCATCTTGCTGATGCCACTTCCATTAAGTACCTTTTTAAGTGAAACTGGTTCTTGTTTTGTGAATGGTCATGAAAAATAAAATGAAACAGTTTAGTGACATCACACATGGGACTGGCTTTATGCTTTCCTTTTCTGTTGATCATGAAGAATCAGTGAGACAGTTTGATGCAAGTGCCTTTGAGATGTGCTGAGGTGCCAGCATTCTTTCCTTCCTTTTATTTTGAACTGTTAGTGTAAGTGTTAATACTGCAAAAAAGGGAAATGAAGTCTTAGTATTATTAGGAATATGGTTTTGACCTTGCAGAACTCTAGTAAAGTGTCTTGGGGATTAGGGGTTCGTGAACCACACTGTGAGAGCTGCTACTTTACCAAATTATAACTGTTCCCTTCGATTCCTATTTTTGGATCTTTTAAAAAAACTAGTGTGGGGCACCTGGGTGGCTCTGTTGTTTAATTGTCTGACTCGATTTCAGCTCAGGTTGTGATCCTGCCATTTGTGGGATCGAACCCTGGATCTCAGGCTCCTGTTGGCAGCTTGGAGCCTGCTTGGCTCTCTGCTCTCTCTGCCCCTCCCCCCCAGTGAAGAAATAAACTTTAAAAAAACTAGTGAATGAAGCATTTTAATGTGGTGAACTAATTTGAACCAAGTTTGTGTATTTGGGATAAACCCACGTTAGTCTTGAGGGATTTCAATATTATTTTTCCATACATCTATATATTTAATACTGCACATGTTTAAATATCACAAGACCCTATTATGACTATCAGTTAATATTCATTTAGAATTACCCATATACCTGTCACTTTTTCCTCATTTCTTGGCTGCAACTCTGTAAGGTTCTCTCTGGGATAATTTTTATTCTACCTAAAAAGTGTCCTCAAGTATTTATTTTAGTGCATGAACTCATTTATTGTTTGTCTGAACTTCAGTCATTATTTTGCCTTTTCTTGGAACTATGTTTTTTGTGTATAGAATTTTAGGCGAGCAGGTACTTTGTTTTAGCACTTTGGATGTATCTTTTCACTATCTCTTGCATTTATCATTCTTGTTGAGAAGTCCTGAAGATACTCCCCCTCACCCGCCCCAGGTGCTTAAGTGATTTTGTCTTTGGTTTTCTCTAGCTTCACTATGGTATGCCCAGGTGTGGATTTCACTTTGGTTCTAGAAAACCGAATTCTTGGCTATTATTTCTTCAAATATGCTTTTTCCCTGTTCTCTCTTTCTGGAATTTCAATTAAACCTATCTCTTCACTGTATTCTGTGTATCTATCCTTCTTTGCAATATTTAAATTAATCTAATAAAGAGGTCTTTAAAATACAAGTATTTTTTTTCAATTTTCAGGTTTTTTTTTTTTTAAACTTTATTTGGAAACAAATCTCAAACAGATGAGAAAGTAGAATACCAATGAAATTATTAGTCAGTTTCAGTAGTTCTCAACGGTTGGCCAATATTGTTTCATGTAAAACCCCACCCATTTTCCCATTCTATTGAAGTAAATACTATTATATCTGTGAATACTTCAGCATTATCTTTTAAAGATCACTTTTTATAGAATTAATAAGATCTTTATAAAATACTCCAATTGACTCAGAAATGTTAATTTAAAAAAATTCTTGTTTGAAACAGGATCCAAAAATTGTGATTGAGAAAAAAAAACAAAAAAACAAAAATTGTGATTGACACATCTCTTAAGCCTTTTTTACCTTGAGGATTCCCCAGCATCTTTAAGTTTTCCTTGCAGTGTGTTGAAGAGAGTGGGTCAATGTCTGTAGAGTTTTCCACAGTCTGAACTGAATTGAGGTTCGTGGCTTTTTTTTTTTTTTTTTTTTTTTTTAAAGACAACTTCATAGGTGGCTTGGTGTATTCTTTCATCAGGATCAGGATACACATAATGTTTGATTGTCTTTTGTGATGTAAACAGCTCTTGATAGATGCTTACTTAGATCCTTTAATTTATTAGGAATCTTAAAATGGTGATGTTCTTCTGTTATTCCTTCTTTATTAGCTGAAATACCTCAGTACGGAGACATTTTTTATCAACTACTGGTTCATATGTGAAAAGCAGAATAAGTGCTTGATTTTTATTCTTTTATTTACCGCTTTTCAAAAATAATGAAGTGATTCACTAGCATCCTCCACTTTCTGACCAATTAAGGTTTTTAGGTTTGTTTTATTCGCATTATAAACTAATGGATCTAAACATACTGATACGTTTCCAAATATTTTTAGTTGCTATAATTTGCTCTATAAGGATCATCTATATTAGGATTGGAAATTAATACAGATTATTTCTATTTTATTCTAGTTTGCATTTATGCCGGATCCTCAGTGAAAATAAAAGCCATGATAGTTCAACTTACAGAGGTAAGACTTTTAAAAGTATCATAGCTATTATTTTTGGTTTAGTCAACAGTAATAGATATCCTGTTTTCTATTAAATTGTTATGAATTAAAAACAAAAGGTTTGAGATAGTTCACATTATATAAAGCTTTTATGTGAATATATTATAGTTAGGATTAAAACTATAGTTATGGTAAGACTATATATCTCTGTATATGGATGTTATTTGATCTGCACAATAGTCATGTTGCTTGGCTTTTAGAATTGCGACATGGTATATTTAGCTAAATATCAGCAGTTGCTAGCTGTATTAAAAGTTACAGAGGCTAACTATCAGTCATGAACAGAAGAGAAAAGCTAGCCTGGAAAAACTGTTCTGATCTTGTTTGCACTAGGAAATTTCCAGAAACTGAGGTTGTGTTTTTACTAAAGCTGGTTATGTTTAGGTGGTATCTGGGGATCTTATTAAAGGCAGTTGTCATGGAAAACCTTAAAAGCAAAGGAGTTGTTTACTGCATATCACAAGTATGAATGATTAAGTAAAATGTAATTAAACAGGATGTAAATTTTAAAGGATTTTACAATTTATTTTAACATTAATTTAAAATCAGGCACTGGATTTAGAAAAGGAGAGGCAAAAACAAAAGCATTTATGTCTAGTAAGTTTAAAGCATTTTCATATGTAGCTGTCACTGAGGGTAGAACCCATACATTTTTACAGTCTGGAAAAAATAATTTATAACCATAATCTATTTTAAAGAATGAATAATATTCATTACAGTTATTTAAATTATGTCTTTGCGAATAGACCATTAAAAGCCATGTTTGTGGATAAACTTACTTTTGTTTTATCAAAAATTAAATATTAATATGAGACTGTATACTTTTTAAAGAACGTTTGTATTTTTTTAGTGGAAAGCATTTTTTAACAAATGAATTAGCCGTTTTTTTTTTTTTTTTCCTGTCATTTGGGTAAGACCTGTTTTAACACTTAACATTCCTAGCCCACATCCCCAGTTATTTTCCAATTTATCCTGCTAATGAAGTTGCATGATCATTCATAAAGATTTCTGAGGTTGCTATAATGCCTTTTCTTTTGAATAAATCAGTTGACTGCCAGAAATGTAAGAAAGTAAAAAAAAAACAAAACCAAAACTCTTTTCTAAAAGTACTTAACTTTTTTTCTTCCCTATGTTTTTTTTTTAGGTTTATTTATTTATTGAGACAGAGAGAGAGAGAAAACAAGCGGGTGAGGGGCAGAGAGAAGGAGAGACAGAATCCCAAAGCAGGTTTCACGCCCTCAGCACAGAGCCCAATGTGGGGCTTGAACTCATGAACTGTGAGATCATGACTTGAGCCGAGATCAAGAGTCAGACGCCTAACTGACTGAGCCACCCAGGCGCCCCTTCCCTATGTTTAAAACAAGTTTATAACTTCTCAGTTAACTTTGGTCTTATTTATGATTAAAATCTTATGTGGGTAAAATAAGAGAAAGAATTCTCAGAAAAACTATAAATAGTGTAACACAGGATGATGACTCTTGAGTTTTAAATGGGACTGTATGGATCTTTAATAAATACCAGATTATTGTTAACTTGTATGGTTGTTCTGATTCACATATGAAACCAAAGATAGTTATGATTGTGGCCCCACTGGCTGAACTGCCAGTGCTCTCTTCCCCTGCCCTTTCATGCCTCCTCAATATGAAGGAAGGCTCATCTCTGCCAACAGTCAGGCTTTGGTCTAAAGGCCTCAGTTGGTAGTCTATGCAGGAAACTAACTGAATGTTATTTCTCCAGAATTTCATTCTATCTCAGGGGGATTGAGTTTGGGTAGTGTTCCCTCAGCCCTTTCCCTTTCTGCCCCTCCCGTGAATTTGAGGTAGGCAGTATCCCTTGCACAGACTGCTCCTTTTTATAAGTCCCTTCCCTCCAGTAAAATGATATTGTAATGATTTGTGATAAACATGAATCCTCCTGATATAACCAAGAACTAGCATCTTCAGTGTTCAAAGCCCACAAAGAATATCTAAGAATCTCTAGAAGTCCCCTTTACTTGTGGCTATCCTTAAAACTACATTTACCTGGCTGACTCATTCGGAAGAGCATATGGCTCTTGATTTCCAGGTCATGAGTTTGAGCCCCACGTTGGGTGCAGAGAATACTAAAACAATAAATCAGTAAACTTTAAAAAACCCTACTTTTTCTGAAATGTTAGTGTTAGGATAAAATCTTTTATTTTTGAGTATAGTAAAAACGTTTGTTAGGTTTTCTTCCACATTGTAAATGTAATGTTTTTCAACTTTAGTGTGGAATTTACAGGATTTTGTGGGGTTAGCCTTGGTAATCTTACAGTACCACTTCTTTCTCTGGCTAAAGTACAGTAGACTTTTCTAACCACTTAAATGGATATTTAAAAACATGTGAATTGGGGACTGTCTTTACTATTTTGTGGATGACATTGTGATTATTTTATGTCACTTACTGTCAGCAAAATGAACTGGTCTATTCTCTAATCTCCTCTGATTAAGATTAGTATTCCCTCAGCCCCTAATGAACCCCTATTCTTCCGGGAATTTTGTTTATGATGCTCAGCTGTTTTGTCCTTCTAAGAGTGATTGCTTTTTTTTTAAGTTAATTATCTGAATACCTTTATTTTTTTATTTTGAAGTTTTTAAAAAATGTTTTATTTGTTTCTGAGAGAGAGAGAGAGAGAGATAGCATGAGCAGGGGAGGGTCAGAGAGAGAGGGAGATACAGAATCCGAAGCAGGCTCCAGGCTCTGAGCTAGCCATCAGCACAGAGCCTGACATGGGGCTTGAACCCATGAACCGTGAGATCGTGACCTGAGCCGAAGTCAGACGTTTAACTGACTGAGCCACCCAGGCGGCCCTTTATTTTGAAGTTTTTTTTTTTTTTTTTAATTTTTTTTTTTTTAATGTTTTATTTATTTCTAGAGAGAGAGAGAGACAGTGTGAGCAGGGGAGGGTCAGAGAGAGAGGGAGTCACAGACTGAAACAGGCTCCAGGCTCTGAGCTGGCAGTCAGCACAGAGCCTGACGCGGGCCTCGAACCCACGAACTGCGAGATCATGACCTAAGCGAAAGTTGGACGCTTAACCGACTAAGCCACCCAGGCGCCCCTATTTTGAAGTTTTTTAAAAATTTTATTTTTTATTAAAATTTGTTTTCTTAACATTTATTTAATTCTGAGAGACAGAGAGACAGAGCATGAGCAGGGGAGGGGCAGAGAGAGAGGGAGACACAGACTCTGAAGCAGGCTCCAGGCTCTGAGCTGTCAGCACATAGCCCTATGTGGGGCTTGAACCTAGGAATCATGAGATCATGACCTGAGCCGAGGTCAGACACTTAACTGTCTGAGCCACCCAGGTCTCCCTAAAAGATTTTTTTTAAGTAATCTCTGTACCCATCGTGGGGGTGTGAACTCAAAACCACAAGATCAAGAGTTGCATGCTCCACCAACTGAGCCAGCTGGGTGTCCCTGCCAATTTTTAAAAGACTATTTTTATTTATTACTAAAGTTTTTTTTTTTTTAAAATTTTTTTAATGTTTTTATTTATTTATAGGAGAGAGAGAGAGAGACAGCGTGAGCAGGGGAGGGTCAGAGAGAGAGGGAGTCACAGACTGAAACAGGCTCCAGGCTCCGAGCTGGCAGTCAGCACAGAGCCCGACGTGGGGCCCGAACCCACGAACTGCGAGATCATGACCTAAGCGAAAGCCAACGCTTAACCGACTAAGCCACCCAGGCGCCCCTACTAAAGTTTTTTTTAATGCTTATTATTTTTGAGAGAGAGAGAAAGTGAGAGAGAGCACGTGCACATGCTCATGTACACACAAGCTGGGAAGGGGCAGAGAGAGGGGGAGATAGAGAATCTAAAGCAGGCTCCAGGCTTTGAGCTGTCGGCACAGAGCCCTACATGAGGCTTGAACTCCTGAACCGTGATGATCATGGGCTGTGCTGAAGTCAGATGCTTAACCCACTGAGCCACTCAGGTGCTCCAAAATTTTATTTTTAAGTAATCTCTATACCCAACATGTACACCCAGGTGCCCTGGATAAGTTTTAAATGAATATTATTTGTTGTAAAAGCATTTTGTTAGTGGAAATTGAAAGCATGAAATTGACCTCATCTGTCTACCATACAAACAGAAATTTTTTACTTTGCATTTTAGCTTTTGCACAGTTCATTGTAAGTACAATGAAGGCATATTTATGAAAGAGGTGCTAGACCATGTTTAATAATGAGTTCTTCATAAGGAATTGGGATACTCTGGCTGTACTTCTTTAGCAAATAATTTAATGGACAAATTTATTTCATTGTAAAATAATTGTAAATAAAATCACAAATAAAGTTGTTTAAAGGGGTATTGATATAAGTTTTGATTTCTTTGCTCTTCCTTTTTTGTGACTAGTAAAACCCAAGGGAGAAGATTTTTAAGTATTTGATATTTTACTTGCTATTTTGCCCTGAAAAATTTTTGATTCCCTTCAAAAGGGGATTATAAATTGACTTTATTTTACAACTGTTTTTAGAGCTTCTTGTTTTTCTATTTTTTTCAGTTTTTGTAGTTGACACATACATTAATTTCAGGTGTACAACATAGTCATTCAAGAACTCTGACTCTATACATGCTATACTCACCACAAGCACCATACAATTTGTCACCATACAATTGTTTTTCTACGTTTTTTTTTTTTAAGTTTTTATTTATTTCTAGGAAAGAGAGAGAGAGTGAGCAGGGGAGGGTCAGTGAGAGAGGGAGTCACAGACTGAAACAGGCTCCAGGCTCCGAGCTGGCAGTCAGCACAGAGCCCGACGCGGGGCTCGAACCCACAAACGCGAGATCATGACCTAAGCGAAAGTCGGACGCCCAACCGACTAAGCCACCCAGGCACCCCTGTTTTTCTACGTTTTAAAAAAGTTTATTTTGAGAGAGAATGAGTGCATGCGTGTGCACAGGAGGTGCAGAGAGAGGGGGAGGAGAGGGAGAGAGGGAGAATCCCAGGCAGGATCCCCACTGTCAGCGTGAAGCCCCAATGCAGGGCTTGAACCCACAGACTGAAAGATTATGACCTGAGCTGAAATCAAAAGATGGATGCTTAACTGACTGAGCCATCCAGGTGCCCCTGTTTTTCTACTTTGAATGAGAGGAAGGCAGTAAAGTTTTCAGTGTATACGACTAAAGAAAAATATGGCTAGAAGGAGGTATTCCCTTGACCATTAACTCCCCCCTGGCCCCCAAATTCCTCCTCTAGGAGAGGAGGCTATGGTAATAGCAAATGAGACTACTTGTGATTGACAGTTCTCACAAGACTGCCATTTTATGTATGCAATTATTTTAGTTTGCATTCTGATGAAAATAGAAAAGATCTAGATTTGGGGAGAAATTTCTCTGACCGTAGGATATGGATAAACTTGATTTTATATTGACTGTTATTCTTTACCTATTGTCAGTGTAGCCCTGAGATTGAATTGCCTATAATCTGAATATATTTTTAAAAGTCTGTGAAATTTGGTGGTGAAATAAATGGTTAATTTAGTTTATATCCACTTGCTGGAGTTCTATGCTGTCCTTAAAAATAATTTCGGAGACTTTGGTAGCATGAGAAAATACTTTAAAAAATGTTTATGGGGGAATCAGAATACCACATGATGTGCACTGTGGACACAAATATGTAAAATATGTAGACATGTAGAAAAAGATTGGAAGGAAATGTTTAAGCAGTAGTTATAGTAGTGGAGTCCAGGTTAGCTTTTTTCTACTTTTAGTATTGTGTTTTTGTGAAAGTAAAAGAAACAAAAAACTAGAGAAAAACATCAAAAATCTATTTTCTGGTCCTTATTGATACTTACAATTCTGAGAAGTAGGAAATAGAGAGGTCTTTCCTCAGAGGGTCTACTTTTTATGTTCAGGAGATTGTGTTCTTACATTTCTTCTTTTATGTTCAACAGATTTCCAGCAAGCTCTTTATGAATTGTCATACCATGTCATTAAAGGAAATCTAAAGCATGAACAGGCATCTAATGTTCTTAATGATATTAGTGTAAGTATGTATATATGTATATATTTAATGTTTTTAACTTAATAATAATTACATATTTTGCTTACAATTTTTTTTTAATGTTTATTTTTTCTTGAGAGAGAGAGACAGAGCATGATTGGGGGGAGGGCAGAGCAAGAGAGGGGCACAGAATCTGAAGCAGGCTCCAGGCTCTGAGCTGTCAGCACAGAGCCTGACACGGGGCTGCAACTCACGGACTGTGAGATCATGACCTTAGTCAAAGTTGGGCACTTAACCGACTGAGCCACCCAGGCGCCTCACATATTTTGCTTTTGATACAAAGATCTCTAAAGTATATAACTTGCGTTTCATTTTATTCAAAATTATAGTAATGAATGTTTTAAGGCAGTATTGGTAAGCCATTCTTGCTAGGCGGAACTAAAGAGGTTTCATCTTTTTGTCTGGTTGTGAGTAAAGAAGGAAATGTTCGGTTAACTGGGAGGGCGTAAAAAAGAAAAAAGCCTGCACTGTAATGAAATCAAGGTATACCTAATTAAAAATGCTACTGTAAAAATAATTTGGCTAGAATATTTTTCTCCAATATAGCATATCAAAGCATTTTCTTTCGTTTGTGGTTATGTTTAGATATTAAATATATTTTAAAACTTGAGGGTTACAGTCATTATTTTTATTTTTATTTTTTTAAAAATATTTTTATTAAGCATGATTATATGATAAATAGGTTTTTTTTTTTTTGTTTGTTAATTTCTGAGAGAGAGAGAGAGAGACAGTGTGAGCAGGGGAGGGTCAGAGAGGGAGGGAGATACAGAAACTGAAACAGGCTCTAGGCTCTGAGCTAGCTGTCAGCACAGAGCACGACGCGGGGCTCAAACCCACAAATCGTGAGATCGTGACCTGAGCCGAAGTCGGACGCTCAACCGACTGAGCCACCCAGGCACCCCCAGTTATTATTTTTAGAGAGAGCATGTGTGGGGAGGATTAGGGTGTGGGAGAGAAAGAGAAATAGAGGGAATCTTAAGCAGGTTCCACGCCTAGCTTGGAGCCCAATGAGGGGCTTGATCTCACAATTGTAAGATTGTGACCTGAGCTGAAATCGAGTCGATTATGGGGCCCCCCAGACACCCCTAAGTTATTTTAAATTTAGGTTGCATAGTTCTTTTTTTTTTTAAAGTTTATTTATTTTTGAGAGAGCATGCATGAGCAGGGGAGAACAGAGAAGAGGGAGAGAATCCCAAGCAGGCTCCGTGTTGTCTGCACGAAGCCTGGTGTGAGGTTCGAACTCACGAGCTGTGAGATAATGTCCTGAGCCAAGATCAAGAGTCAGATGCCTAACTGACTGAGCCACCCAGGTGCCCTGAGGTTGCATAGTTCTAACTAATACTTGATGCCAGTTTTCATGTATTTACTGTGTTAGAAAATATGAATAAATAGGAGTGCCTGGGTGGCTTAGTCGGTTAAGTGTCCGACTTTCACTTAGGTCATGATCTTGCGGTTCGTGGGTTCGGGCCCCGTGTCGGGCTCTGTGCTGACTGCCAGCTCAGAGCCTGGAGCCTGTTTCAGTCTGTGACTCCTCTCTGACCTTCCCTGCTCATGCTGTCTCTTTCTGTTTCTTCTAGAAATAAATAAAAACATTAAAAAAAAAAAAAAGAAAATATGAATAAATAGATTTTTTTCTAACCTTTTTTAGGTGATTATTATTTCACTCTTTAATGTATTAGAGAATTTAAGTTAGATTCAGACCAGATACTTTTCATGGGTGTTTGGTATTTGAATTGTTTGATGAGCTCTCAAGTGTAAAGGTGTTTATTGTAAACCAGTAGTTAAGTTTCTTCACTTAAGTGCAGTATATTATTCTGTTATTATTACGGTTGGTTTTAAACTTGTATAAATAAATGAGAACAGCTTTCATAATAAGTACCAGTGAGGTAAGACCTGGAGCTTCTTGATACCAGTATGAATTTCCCCCATTAAAAAAAAATTTTTTTTAATGTTTTATTTATTTTTGAGAGAGAGAGAGGGAGGGAGAGACCGTGAGCAGGGGAGGGTCAGAGAGAAAGGGAGACACAATCTAAAGACAGGCTCCAGGCTCTGAGCTGTCAGCACAGAGCCCGATGCGGGGCTCGAACCCAGGAACTGTGGCATCATGACCTGAGCTGAAGTCGGATGCTCAACCGACTAAGCCACCCAGGCGCCCCTTCTGTAGCCTTTTTCTTTTTTCCCCCTGCATATTGAAGTGTATTTGAACAGTGAGGCTCAATATCAGTTTCTCTTTTATCCCTAAACTGTATCTATTTGACCACAGCAGAATTAGTTCCTATTGGAGTAGTCTGTTTCCATGTTGAAAACTCTTGTCTGGCTCCCTCATTTCTGGTCTTCGTGTAGCCTGAGTATTTGCATTCAGGTAGACTTAGTGAAAGTTCATAGCCCTTAAACTTTTAAGACTGAAGTCTGGTGTGCAATTAAATTTATTTCATTCTGTAAATTGGACATTGGTATAGGATGTAGTGTATTTATAGATTTGATTCTAATACTTTCTCCCATTTTTTGAAAATGAGTATCAGTCCAAAAGAAATTAATATGCATTTTGTTCTTACTTAGCTTCCCCTTTCCTTTGAGTCCTTAACATACACTTCTGCAGCTGAATCTTTGCCCTGGCTTTCTCATAGTCTTGTCTCTCACTGCCCCGTATCTTAGCCATGGAGGCATATCTTGTGTGTCTCTTACAGCTGCCAGTTTTTTTGTTAGAATTATTTCTTTCCTTTAGTATCTGAAAATAGGCTAGTTTAAGGGTTGCTATAGTGCTAGCAAGCTAATTGCAATGATTGAGCTATCATTCTTACTAAAGTTAAGAGACCAATCTAGAATAAATGTTGAAGTTTTCATCTAGAAATGAGGGGAGAAATTTGGGGCAGTTTCTCCAAAGGCTACAAACATCAGTGCATAAAGAAAATAAAGATAGATATTTAGTTTATTATTTTCATCTTCAAAGAATCTTTAGTTCTGGAACGACAGCTTGTGATTGTTTTTGTATTTTTTAGATTTCTGTTCTGATACCACTAGGACTTTTGTCTGGATTGTTGTTGATTCAGGCATGAGAACAACATTTAAAGTTGTAGATGAAAATGTACCATTTTTAACAGTCTTGTTTTAGGTAGGTATAAGGTACTCTAAATTCCAGCGGTTTCTTTCATGAATTTCTTTGGAGAAATGTCACTCATTTGTGCTCTTTAATATTTCCTGAAGTGCTTGCTTAGGTTTCTGTTCTTTATGAAGTTATTTCACTGTAGACATTTAAACATCTTTTTTGAAGTGTTATGTCCCTCTTTCTGTTTTCTCTGTATTATGAAACTTGAAGAATTTTATTATCTGTCAACATAGTGGTGTTGGGGTTTTGTTAGGTTTTAAGTTTTACCGAAGAGTGTTATTCTGAAGTCATACTTGCTGGTGTGCTATTCATGTATTTACTGTGAGTAATTATATTTTTATAATTAGGAATTTCGTGAGGATATGCCCTCCATTCTTGCTGATGTATTCTGCATATTAGGTAGGTATTAAACCTTTATTTCACCTGTAAAAGTGCTGTTTGGTAAATGAGTATAATTAATATACTATGTTAAATAAAATCCTTTCTTTCAAACAAATGTTTCTGTAAATCTAGATTGTATTATTTTAGCTTTATAGAGAATATGGTGTTGTAGGTCAAATGTGAGTATAATCACTGTTTATGAACTAACTTTAGGTGGTTTTAGTTTATATTTCAAATAGTTTGAGTTTTTCAGAATGTATGTGTATATAAAGTTGAGCTAAATTAAGTCATTTTAAGTAAAAAAAAAAAGTCAGGTTTTCTGAAGGTCAGTTAGTGTGATTTATTTATATTTTAATAAGTACAGAATCTTATTCACTTCGGGTTATCAATAAATGTGAGACTCTCAAACTTAAGACACTCAAGAGATATTTACTTTACTGTTTTATATACTCTTTTGATTCTTCTTAATTTTAGAAAGAACACGAAGAGCCAAAGTAATTAAAAGTACTTTTGTTTTGAGGATGAGAAACCAGCTCTGGAAATAGCAGTCTCTCTGTCCACAATAAATAAGAATTTATGCAAGATGAAAAAGGAGTATTTCTTTGACTTAGAACAGAAGGTAGTGTCCCTCCATGAGAAGCATGGATTTAAAAAATAATATATGCTATAAATTTATGTCTCTAATTTTAGATTTGAATTAAGATAACTTAGAGTACAGTTTTCTCCATCAGTATTACACTTTCTAGAGCTTTGATCTAATGGAAATCTTTACCAGACATTATAGTATTCCTTTAAAATAAGACATCCTCTGAGAGTTTGTCAAGCTGGAGTGAATTAATTTAGCTCATTAATCTTAATTCCTAGAATAGATAGGTTACTTAAATGTGTTACTGAGAATCTGGGAATTTGATCTCAACAATCTAAATTCCTGGTGCTTGATCCTTCAGGATATTTAAGATTTCATAATAGCAGTAATATCAGGAACAGGTCAAAATGTATGTGTACTGTGAGTGATAAATGAAAAGTGCAAACCACTGATAGGGTGGACATATGTCCCACTTTGTCTTGTTTTTCATGGCATAATTAACGGTGGCCTTATTTTAATCTTAAAACTGTCCTGGTTTGGACCATAAAGTATATGTTCATACTATCTATTGAATTGATTAATGCCAGCAACAACAAAAAACCCTCTTAAGATTAGTTTTTAAGGCAAGCAGTAAAGGTATTACATTATGTTACATATAAATAGAGCATGAGGCAAGTTTAAAAAAATTGAAAAAAATTCTTTTTACTATAAATTTGTAGGACTGAAAGAATGATTTGTAAGTAACATTTTGTGGAAGCTGTTGTTCCTTGATAGTGCCAGGAGTATGTTTTATGTCTTTCTTTGGGTAATCATCAGTTAGCTTACTAGTAAGTTCTAGTAATTTCTTTATTGGTTTATTTTAGTAGGATATATTTTCCCTTCATAGTTATTTAGTAATATGAATTATTGTTACAAGTCGTTGCTTTTTGCCGATAACGTGAATTTTCGGGGATGTTTGGTTTCTCTTGGGAAATTTCTTTTAGCCTATCAATTTTTACAAGCAAGATTAGAATGGCAGACTTGGAAAGAGAATTTCCCTCACTTGTCCTCTCACTCACCCACTCCCACCCTTAGCAGAAAAAAAAAACAAAAAAGATCCAAGGATCACCTCAGACCAAACTAGGGGAATAGGAGTATGAATGGGAGCCACCTGTAATAGCGATGATGGTAATAATAACGTAGATGCCATTTTTGGAGCACTTTCTATGTTTTAAGCATTATGTTATACATCTAATTTCTTTTTAATCTTCACAGCAACTTCTGTAAGATAAATGTACAGATCAGAAAATTGAAGTTCAGAGAAGGGATTTTTCAAGGCCGCTTAGCCAGTAAGGCGGGGTTTGAACCTGGGTCTTTTTGGTTCCAGAGACCATAATCTTTTGACTATATCATGTTGTCTTTCTAATATTTTAACAGTTACAAGAGAAATCAGTGCTGTACTTTCCTGGTTAAGATAGCAACTTCCTTCAAAAGACTATTTATGTAAGGATGAGGGAGCCTGAGAGCTATATTAACCTAGAAGGGGAAGTCTGATGTAAAATTGATGCACCGAGTGGTGATCCTGGGGCCTAAAGTTGGAAATGGTTGAGGGTTTTTTAGTAAAATCATAGGGGAAATTAAAGAGAATTTACTAGATACTGACTCAGGGTTGATGAGTCAAGGGTAATGAATGAATTTATTAGAGTAGTTTCATAAGTTAGGACATAAAGAAAACAGGGAAGGCATACTTGTGATAATAGAGTCCTTTATTGATTGTTGAGATAGCTCAGCAGAAAAGTTTACTGAGATCCTATTAAGGATTTCTCAACGTGGACAGAACCCAGAGAGTGGTATTTTGATCAGGTCAGGTAGCTAAGAGGAGAGCAGACTTGAAAAAGGATGAACCTGCTACCCAGGTGCTCTGATCTTAGGGACTTTGGGGGTAGATCTTAGGGACTTTTGGGCCTTGGTAGGTAGATGTTGGTTAAAAGAATGGGCCCAGTTTAGTACTGACCCCTCAAGATTTATATTCTTGAAGTTCTAGGCTGAGAAGGGACCAGAAGACCAGAAAGGGAGACAGCTAGGAGCCTCTGGAAGGGATTGATGAGATCCACATGGGTTAAAAGTCTTATTGAGAGAAGGAAATTGTATTACAATTTACAGTGTATAAATTATACCCTGAAATTCTCTTAATATGCTTGAGCTGAGCTTAGCTACAGTGGCCAGGGTACTGGGAAATGGCACTATCAAAAAGGGAAAGGAGAGAAGGGCCAGGAAAATGGATATGTTTGATGAGAAAATCCTTTCTCTTTTGATTCTCAGGGATGGCAATAGAAAGTAAACTGAAGCAAAGCAGTGCTAGGACGTTGGGGAGAACTGTAGAACTCTTAGAAGACAATTTTGTTACAGAGCTAAAATTGGCCTTAGGAGTTGGCCTTAATATAATAGTATGTAATCAGTTAAAGCAATAATCCTGAGATCAGCCTTGTAATCCTGTCAATCCTGGTTGAATTTTTTGATGCTTGGTATTAACTGTTTTATTTCCTACATCATGAAATTGTTTGACAAATTTTCTGAATAACTTACTGAAACTCAGGGAGGTCTCAGTTTTTAAATATTTCAGTAGGAAGAAAATAAAAATCATGAATAAATTTTTATTTGCCGACCAGAATTGTAATTCAAAATAGGATGTTAAAAATATTTTTTTAATACTGTCTCTTCATAGAGTTGATGGCCAGGTAGCTTGGTTAGATAATGTGGTACATGATACCAAGGTGGCCAGAATCAGGGGTTTGATCTTCACAAATAATAGGATCTTTAGTGTTAGAAGGGATCTTTGTTCTCACCCAGTTCAACTTTCTACCTAAAGAACCGTCTCTTCTTTAGTATCTCTGATGTGTGGCCATTTAAAATTTGCTTGAATATTTCCATTTTTGGGAACATTAGTTTTTCGAAGTTTTGTTGCTTCTAGTGCCATAGCATATATGTAGCTCCTGTGTAATCAACTTACCGTTTTATGGATATGCCATTTGTCACAGGGTCAGTCTCCAGCACGAGGAGAAATTAATTCTAAGCATTCATATGCATATGAACGACAGCTCATGCTTACTAGATTTGTACTTTTTTCCCCCAAATTCAGAATGAGGGGTTTAAAAATTAGCTAGTTTTAAAGAAATTAAGTATCCTATTATAGTGCTGGAGAGAGCACAGAAAAATCAAACTTTTGTGTTTTTTTTCCTTCCATCATTATAGATATTGAGACAAATTGTTTAGAAGAAAAAAGCAAGAGAGACTATTTTACACAATTGGTATTAGCATGTTTGGTAAGTTATAAAAAATACTTTCCCTTTCTAGATTTTTGCATTGAACAATTGTAATCATAGTTAATCATGTTAATGGAGGACGATACTGACATTCCCTTGGCTATTCATTCATTATAAGGTGAGATTTGGATTTTGGAATGGAATGCTTTGTAAAATTAGACATACTGATTATTTCTATGAAATATGCATGCTTCATATTACTTAAACTATCTGTATATTTTAAACTTTTGGTGATATTCATGACCTAGTAAGTTCCTAAATAAAGAAAATGTAAAGTATGTAGAAATGTGGACAGCTTTTAAACTGAACAGTTTTTTATAAACTGTTAGGCAAGGAGAAAAAGAATGGAGGTTGTTTAAAAATAATAAATTCTAGAACTTGTCATAATCATTGTGTAGTGAACCATTTTATGTTAATAAATATAGAACCAAGGAGAAATGCTATTACCTAGACCTGGAAGATTGTCCTTGTCTTTGCTGTACTAGAATTTGACTTAAACAGTAGAAACTAAAGAAGGCTGGAGTGCTATATTAATCTTTTTTTTTTTTTTTTTTTATTTATTTCTAGGAGAGAGAGAGAGAGAGCAGGGGAGGGTCAGAGAGAGAGGGAGTCACAGACTGAAACAGGCTCCAGGCTCCGAGCTGGCAGTCAGCACAGAGCCCGACGCGGCTCGAACCCACGAACCGCGAGATCATGACCTAAGCGAAAGTCGGACGCTTAACCGACTAAGCCACCCAGGCGCCCCTGGAGTGCTATATTAATCTTAAAGAAAAATTCAGTTGACTGACTCAGCTTTAATCGGAATTTCATCTGTAGTTTTTATTATTTGTAGGCTATGTACAGCATGCATATAATTTTTTAGTGAGATTTTTAAAAAGAGCTATATGTCAGTTTTCAGTATTTGGGGAGTCATCCTTTTGGTTTAATTGAAATTCCAAGCTTTTTTTATTATATAAATTAAAAGTTGTTGATATATATTTAATGTAATTTTAATCTTGTTTGGGAAAGTTATTTTCAATATATTTAAGATTGTATATGCATTGGAATGCTAAGGAATAAATGACATTTAATATTTTTTAATACAGTATTTAGTTTCAGACACAGTTCTAAAGGAACGCCTGGATCCAGAAACATTGGAATCATTAGGGCTTATTAAACAATCACAGCAGTTCAATCAAAAGTCAGTTAAAATCAAGACAAAGCTCTTGTAAGTACATGTGTCTTTATGTTGCAGCTCAAGTATCTCAGTATGGTTTCTTAGTTCTCAATTTGAATACCAGAAGTGTCTAAAGGCAGTTTGAAGATTTTTTTTGTTGCTGTTAGCATGTCTTGTGTTTTTTTCCTTTTAAAAGTAGCCTGTGATTATGGAGTCAGAGTAAACTCTACCTGTATGAAACCAATGTTACTTTTTCTCCATATTAGAAGTTAAAATAATACTCCGTGCTTTTATTATTATCAATAAAATAATTTACAACTATAGATATACTCTAGTATATCTTACTGATGGAACTAGTGTTATGTTATTGTTCTTGAGATTAGCAATATTTTTTCTTTGTGTTACTGGTTTTCCCTATGTCATTAACATTGGGCTGTCTCTTGTATGTAACATTGGGGTGTCTTGTGAACCATTGTTAATTTTTATTTTAAAAGTTACACAAAGAAGTAAACTTTCAACAACCATTATAATTGTTGTATATAAGAGAGATAAGAAAATTCAATGAGAAGAATATAGTACTTTTTAATTGAATTAATTTTATCCCCTTTATGATGTTTATCTAATTTTAGTTATAAGCAGCAAAAATTCAACTTATTAAGAGAAGAGAATGAAGGTTATGCCAAGCTGATTGCTGAATTGGGGCAAGATTTATCTGGAAATATTACCAGTGATTTAATCTTAGAAAATATAAAATCTTTAATAGGTAAGACAAATATCTATATATACTATGTGTTACTAAGATATGGTTTTTTGTTTTTGTTTATTTTTACCTGTTGGAGAATATCCAAAAAGACAAAGTGAATGCATATCCTATAGGTTTCTTTTTTTCAATTAAGAAATGAGAGAAGTGTCTAGGTTGTACTTTTAAGATTTTATCAATAATTAACAAAATTTGGAATGATATTGGGGTGCCTGGGTGGCTCAGTTGGTTAAGCCTCTGACTTTATTTTCTTAAAGAATCTTTTTTACATTTATTTATTTTGAGAGAAAGAGAGAGGGAGAGAGTGTGTGTATGTGTGAGTGCTGGGGTGGGGGACAGAGAGAGGGAGAGAGAATCCCAAGTAGGCTCTGCCCTGACAGCGTGGAGCCTGACTTGGGGCTTGAACTCACGAACCGTGAGATCCTGACCTGACCAAATAGCAAGAGTCCGATGCTTAACCAACTGAGCCACCCAGGCATCCCTAGCGCCTGACTTGATCTCAGCTCAGGTCTTGATCTCAGAGTCGTGAATTGAAGTCCCATGTGGGGCTCTGTGCTGGACATGAAGCCTACTTAAAAAAATTTGGGATGGTATTTATGAGAAATCTTTTTGCTACAGTTACCTCTGTGTTTATGTTAGTTTCTGCTCTCTCTAGCATTTCTATCTTTAATTTTTAAGTATTTCTCAGTAATTTTATAGAGAGCAAAAAATAAGTGAGCAAATGTGAAACTTGAATACAATCTTTATTGAACTCTTGAAACATGAAGATGTTTAGTTCTTTTGAACTTGATTTAAAAAATATCTTTACAAGGGACTTTGATACATTATTTTATCTTTACAACACCTGTTAAAATAAATGCAACAGGTGTAGTAAAAGATAGGGAAGTGTTCTTCTCCCTACCTTTTAAATAGAGCCTTCCTTTTTTTTTTTTTTTTTGCCAGAGCACAGTGCTTTTTTATTTTTTATTTTATTTTATTTTTTTACAAATAGTTTATTGTCAAGTTGCTTTCCATATGATACCCAGTGCTCATGCCCACAAGTGCCTTCCTCAATGCCCATGTCCCCTCTCCCCCACACACCCATCAGTCCTCAGTTTGTTCTCAGCATTTAAGAGTCTCTCATGGCTTGCCTCCTCCCCCCCCACTGTTTTCCTCTTCTTCTCCCCCAGGTCCTCCGTTAAGTTCCTCCTAATCCTCCTATACGTGCAAACATATGGTATTTGTCCCTTTCTGCCTGACTTATTTCACTCAGCATAACACCCTCTAGGTCCATCCATGTTGCTACACATGGCCAGATTTCATTCTTTCTCATTGCCATTTCTCATATTCCATTGTATAGATAAACCACGTCTTGATCCATTCGTCCGTTGATGGACACTTAGGCTCTTTCCATGTTTTGGCTATTGTTGAGAGTGCTGCTATGAACACTGGGGTCCATGTGCTCCTATGCATCAGCACTCCTATATCCCTTGGGTAAATTCCTAGCAGTGCTATTTCTGGGTCCTAGGGGAGTTCTATTGTTAATTTTTTGAGGAGCCTCCACACTGTTTTCCAGAGGGGCTGTACCAGTTTACATTCCCGCCAACAGTGTAGGAGGGTGCCCATTTCTCCACATCCTCGCCAGCATCTAGAGTTCTCTGATTTGCCTCTTTTAGCCACTAAGTAGAGCCTTTCTTTAGCATTACTCTTTTTATTTGTATTCAGCGTTTGGAGGAAATTGTTGTCTTCTATAGAAAGGAGGAGTGAATGGTAGAAAAGTAGGGTAATCCTGATTTTTCAGAACGGAAAGAGCTTTTTGCTTATTTTTTAGGTGTTGTGCTATCTTAGGGAAGATTTTGCAGCACCTAGATGTCTTAGATTTTGAGACCTGTTGGAGAAGTCATGTTCACTGGTTATACTTTAAGGGATGCTTATGCTCAACTTCTCAGTTTTTTTCTCTGCTTTTGAAATTTATGTATGACTAAGAGAAGTGTCCCCATCCTTATCCCCTTCCTCCATTCTATATGTAGGGTCCCAGACAAAGCTAAATTTACTGTAGTTATCTTTGTTTTTAGCTTAGGCTTTTGGTGATCAGCAGGTGTAGCATGTAAGAAGTTTTTATTTTATTTACATTAAAATGTTTACTTATTTTGAGAGAGAGCAAGGAAGGGGCAGAGAGAGAAGGAGAGAGAGAATCCCAAGAAGGCTCTGCATAGTGCCAAGCCCAACACGGGGTTCAAACTCACGAACTGTGAGATAATTATCTGAGCCAAAGTCAAGAGTCGTTCGCTCAACCAACTGAACCATCCAGGCTCCCCAGGAGCTTTTATTTTAAATTTACCCTTTAGTTAACATGCAGTGTAATATTAGTTTCAGGTGTAAATATACAGTGCTTCCATACAATACCCAGTGCTTATCACAAGTGCACTTCTTAATCCCCATCACCTATTTCACACATTCCCGTACCCCCTTTGAAGTGAGTCTACCTCTGGCGGCTGATTTACTCTCTCTGCTACTTCCTCCTGTTAATTTACTGCCAAGACTGGTAGCCCTTGGGCTGGAGGGCTCTTGCTTATCTGTGTGGCAGTGACCCATTTTTAAAAATCCTCTTACAGGGTTTCCTTTCTGTTCTTTTCAGGATAGGCTCTACATTTTTCCTGCAGCATTTTGATCTAGCTTCAGATGCTTGGCAATTGTTCTCCATTAGGTTTGTCTTTCCTTACATCCTGCCATGGACTCTTTTAAGATGGTATTTCTCACATAAAAATTTTTGTGTTATGGTGCGCCTGGGTGGCTCAGTCGGTGAAGCCTCTGACTTTGGCTCAGGTCACGATCGTTAGGTTCATGAGTTCGAGCCCCACTTCAGGGTTTCTGTTGTTAGCACAGAGCCTGCTTCGGATCCTCTGCCTCCCAACTCCTCCCCCACTGGTTCTTTCTCTCAAAATAAATAAATAAACTTAAAAAATTTTTATTGTGCTATGTAAAGCTCCTCAGTTGTTTGTGTTTTATCTTTTGTTGACTTTTTTTTTTTTTTTTGAGAAAGAGAGAGAGAGAGACCATGCCTGTACCAGCATGTACATGGGGGAGAGGGGGAGAAGGAGAAGGAGAGAGAAAGAATCTTAAGCAGGCTCCATGCTGGGCGTGGAGCCCAGGGGTGATCTCCCAATCGTGAGATCATGATCTGAGCCAAAATCAAAAGTTGGACACTTAAACACCTAACTGACTGAGTCATCTAGGTGCCCCTGTTGACATTTCTTGTCCTTGTTTCTTTTAATTTTTGTCCTTGTGGGTTTATACCTTTTTAGCCCTTTGTTATTTTAGGAACATTTCACAGAGAGATTTTCTTGAAGGTATGCTTTTATCTAACTGGGAAAATATACATTACTTTCTTGAACTTTGCTCTTATAGGTTATGTCACTGTCTCTGAAGAACAACTCTGAAGTCACAACTGCAAGTTCATGATTAATATGGTTATTCCAAACCATTTGATTTCTTGGGCTGAACCCTATTCTGGTCTATCAAGTGTACTCCCAAGCACACTAGGCCAGGCACACTCATTATGTTACCTCCTAGTATAGCCTTCCCTGGCCACCCCCGTCAACACTCCCTTTCAGTCACTAGTTTTTCTTTTGAGCGCTTACTACCATATAATATGACATGAATTTTATTTTCTACCCCCACGGGAACGTAAGCTCCACGGAAACAGTGGTTTTGTTTTTTTCGTTTTTCTAACCTCAGTGCCTGGTGTTTAGGTGCCAAATACTTGCTGAAAAATACATGCATCTTTCTCTCTTTCTCATAGAGTTTACAGTGATTTCTTTGCCTCTCTTCCTTGACATGGAGAATTTTAGTAAGCTCAACTCCCTGACTCAGGGTTTCTTTCTGGCTAGCGGAGTCGATCCTTTCCCCTATTGTCTGAGAAAAGAATTTTTCATTGACATGAAAATTGAGGTTAAGGGGGCGCCTGGGTGGTTCAGTTGGTTAAGTGTCTGACTTCGGCTCAGGTCATGATCTCGTGGTTCATGATTTCAGGACTTGCATCAGGCTCTGTGCTGACAGCTCAGAGCATGGAGCCTGTTTTGCATTCTGTGTCTCCCTCTCTCTCTGCCCCTCCTCTGCTCACGCTCTGTCTCTCAAATATGAATAAACATTAAAAAATTAAAGAAAATTGAGGTTAAGGCTCCAGTTCCAATGGGTACTCTTTCAGTGTTAAAATTTATTGGATTTCCCTCAGTGCAGACCCCATGCAGGCCTTGTCTTATCTGGCCAAAGCAGTTCACTGACACAGTATCTTATTTTTCATAAACACATCTTTGGATGAGTTTTCCCTTGTTTATTCCCATTGATTTCTCTATAGGAACAATCTGGACATAACACCTCATACAAAGCTATCTCAGGTCTGATTTCGTTCACTAACCATTGGCAGAACTGATACCTAGTTTGAGAGGTATGCATTTAAATGTACTTAAATTTTAGGACACTTGGTCTGATCAGAAGAACTTGTTACTTCTCCTCCTTTAATTAAAAGCTAGTCATTTGTTCTCTAAAAGATTCTGGCACTGTACATCCTAAATAAACAGTGTTTATATCCTGTGAGACAGGGGCTATTTATATTTACTTCATGTGTAAGCAAGGAAGCAGAATCATTATGAGTCCACTGGATGGTTGTGATTTCAAGTCTGACACTAAATTTGAAAAACTTATGAAATGGAATGGATAGCGATTGGTAGGCTCTTCAGCTACCAAGTCATAGACTCCACACAAATGAACCCTGCATCAAGATGGCAAAAGGCATCTTTTAGAGAGCACCTGGGTGGCTCAGTCCATTAAGCGTCTGACTCTTGGTTTCAGCTCAGGTGGTGATCTCATAGTTTGCGGGTTCAAGCCCTGCATCGGGCTCTGTGCTGACAGTGCAGAGCCTGCTTGGGATTCTTTCTCTCCCTCTCTTTCTGCCTCTCCCCTGCTTACTTTCTCTCAAAATAAATAAAACTTAAATAAAAACATCTTTTAGAAATTCAAAGACAGATATCAGAGATGGACTCCTTTGTTGAACCAAACTGTAAGCACTCTACTTTTCTGAATGCCCTTCAATAAAAAGTAATGGCTGGGTACTCTTTTTCTTTCTACGGGTCAGCATAACTTTTTCTGTAAAGGGTGAAATAGTAAATATTTGTTTTCTTTGTGGGCCATATGGTTTCTTTTGCAACTACTCAACCCTGCCGTTGTAGTGTGAAAGCAGACATAGACAATATGTAAATAAATGTGTTCTGGTACAATTTTATTTGCAGAGACCGACTGGATTTGACCCACGGGCCATAGTATGCTGATTTCTGCTCTAAATCAAAAGTTCTGGCTAAAAATTAGTCTTGGGGCAGGCTAACTGGAGTTTAGTTTTAGAGAATGGAAATGGTTCTTCCTGATTTTGGGTTTAGTGGTTCAGGATCTGTTTGGCCTAGGCTCTAACCCTTTCCTTCTCACCCAGAAGCAGAGTCCTCTTAAAAAAAACAAAAAAAAAAACCAAAAAAAAAAAAACAGCAGCAGAGCCCTCTTCACTAAGCCTTGGGTCCTTCATTTGTTGTCTCGTGTCCAAGGCTGTAGATTTTGCTGGGGGTGGGAAAGGCCGGCGTGGGAGCCTCTGCACCTTCAGTTCCACAAGTCCTCTTGGTTACTTGGCAAGTGACAAGAGATAAGACCCCAGGCCAAATGATTCTTGGGCAATTGTGGGACTTTTAACCCCTTTGACTAAGTTTTCGTGAGTGTACTTAGTGTACTAAGTGTATACGTACTTAGTGTTTTATTGGATTAATAAAATACTTGTATGGGACCAAATACAAGTATTTTGGTTGGACCAATCTGGATATATGGGCCCTTCAGCCTAGAAGCATCTTATCTTTGTGTCCGCTCTCTGCTGTTCCTTTGAAAGGGAAGCCAGTTGACTGCCTCCTTTACCTATGTTTTTGCTTTATTGAAGTTTCTTTACTGTTATACTAATTACAAAGAAGTTGTTTTTTCCACTGTGAAAAAGAAGACAACAGTTGCTGTTCTCAAGCATACGTTCCCTCCCCCTTACAATTATACTTTTATTTTGTTAGGTGCATTTCTTTGTGTTTTGGTTCTCTGGTTCTTTCCTTGAGATGTGCAGTTGTTTTGTTTTTTTTTTTGCAAATACTACTTCTAAGAACTAGTCTTTTAGAGTAGGTTTTTTATTAGCTTGTTTTAGTCCGTTTGGACTGCTATAACAAATTACCACAGAGCAGGTGCCTTCTGAACAACAGACATGTATTTCGCCAAGCTCCGGGAGCTGGGAATCCAGGATCAGGGTGCCAGTGTGGTTGGGTTCTTGGTGAAAGCCTCCTCCAGGTTGCAGATTGGTGACTTCTTGCTGTATCCTCACATGGGACAAGAGGCAGGGGAGTTCTCTTTTTTAAGGACATTAATCTCATTCATGAGAGCTCTGCTCTCGTGACCTAATCACCTCTCAAAGGCCCCGTCTCCTAAATACCATCACATTGGGGATTAGAATAAATTCATCACATATGAATTTGGGGGGCGGGGCACAAGCATTCAGACTATATAGCATGGCCTATTTCTGAAGTAATTCTAGATGTCAGATGTCCTTCTGTTCACAGCATGGTTTTTCTCTGTCTCATAAGGTCCTTTCTGTCAGGAACATGATGATTGAAGCTATCTTTGTGTTTTCATGTCTGAAATGTATAGGTTGGATATCTCTCCCAGTCATGTTTACAGTATTACCTTGGGATATTTTTTTCTGTCAGGAATCTCACTTTGGCCTACTGCTAAAACAGCATTTGTGAGTTTAATCAATATTTTTTGTACTCTAGTTGCAATCACTTGCTCTAATGAACTTGCTTTAGTCATCTTGTCTACCTTTGGGGAAACTTCAATTACTTTTCAATGCATTGCTACAAAGACATGCCATCCAAAAGGTGTGAAATCTTTTAGGCCTTTTATTAATCTCCATATCACAAGCACCTGGCATATAACAGGTAGTTATTGTTTATTTAGATGAAGGAATGAATACATTCCATATCTGCCACTTATTTATTTTTCCACTTGTTCCCTTCCAATATGGTTCCCTATTTGTTCCTCGAAAGCTTAAAGGCATTATATGTGTGTATATCCCTAACGTAGCTGGTGATTGAGGTAGGGAGCTAGGCTTCTGATCTCTTTCAAGAGCACAAGACTATTGATGTTTGGGGTAGACAAAAAAGCCTTTCTAAGATGGTTGAGTACAAGAGTGTCTATGTTCTACCACAGTTGCCATTAAAAAAAATTATTTTGGACATTCTAACCTTACTGATGATTACTAGAGTCTTATTCTATGTGAAATAGCTTAACTGTTATGTAGCAAATCTTTAAGGCTTTAAAAACCATTTTCTAAATCCTTGGTTTGGTTACTTTTAACATCGTATGGAGCAAAAGTCATTCTAACTGGTTGGACTAACTTACGACACCTGAGACACTTAAATAGAAAATTCGAAAACCAGTTTTTCTTTTGTGAAAGATGCAAAGGTTGATATTTGGTATAAATAAAAGTACATTTCTTTTATCTTACTACCTTAAATTGCACCTAGAAAGAAATTGGTAGTTCACAGTGCAGATCACTGATAGAATAGCCTTGCTGCAGTAATACTGTTAAAAAAAACATGAGGGCGGTTCACACCAGAATGCTGAAGCTCTCAATTTTAAAGCAATTGTTACTGAAACATAGCATTTCTATGTAACGTGTTGCTGTCCTAGTCCTTATTTTACAAGTTTTGTGTGTGTAGCTCGAGGGGTAATTATAAACCAGCAATTTTATCAAAATTATATTTAATATATCTTATCTTTGATAGAGTATTATTCATTTTTGTTTAGTGATTGGATTTTTATATTTAGTAAATTTCAAGCAGTTACAAGACTGGAGAATTTGCTAGGCCTTGATTTCATAATCTTTACTGTCAGTGTTAGAGCAGGTTGGAGGCATTTTGTTTTTTCAGCTCTATTCAGGCATACTTGACATAAATAAACTGCGTATTTAAGGTATACAATTTGAGTTATAATGTATGTATACACCTGTGAAAACATCTCTGTAGTCTAGATAATACACATTTCTACCACCCTTCCCCCCAAATTTCTCTTGCTCCTTTGTATTTCATCTTCCTTCACTCCGTTTCCTCCTCTCTAGGTAACCACTGATCTGTTTTCTGTCACTATAGATTAGTTTGCATTTTCTAGAATTTTTCTATAAATGGAATCATATAGTGAGTATTTCTTTTTTTGGTCTGGCATATTTTATTCATAATTATTTTGTGATTCATCCATGTTGCTCCTTGTATTATTTCTTATTATTGTTAATTAGTATTCCACTGTATATACTACAGTTACACTGAACTACGGTTTGTCCATTTACATGCTGGTACATTTGAGAGTGTACTATTACAAATAAAGCTGCTGTCAGTATTTGTGTATAGTCTTTGTATGAACATAGTCATTTATTTCTCTTGGGTATATACCTAGGAACAAGATGGCTGGGTCATAGGGTAGTTACTAGTTTAACTTTTAAGGAAACTGACAGTTTTACAAAGTAGTTGTACCATTTTACATTTTATATTTCCACTAGCAGCTTTAAAAATTTCCATTTCCTGGGTGCCTGGGTGGCTCAGTAGGTTGAGTGCCTGACTCTTGGTTTTGGCTTAGATCATGATCCCAGGGTCGTGGGATCAAGCATTGTGTTGGGCTCCACGCTGAGCATAGAGCCTACTTAAGATTCTCTACCTCCCTCTCTCTCTGCCCCTCTTCCCCAAATGTGTGTGCACATGCTCTCTCTCAAATTAAAAAAAAAATTCCATTTTGTATTTTGGAGCCACTTTTACATTCATAAGCCATACTTTTTGGGGGTATAGGGAGAGGCAAAAATATTTAGAAGTTTTCTTCTCAGAACTTCAGGTAAATATTTCTTTGGAGAATTTATGAGAGTCTGGAGCTCCTTTCAGTAAGACATGATCCTGTGTTAGTCTTTTTTTCTTCTTAGTACGAGAAATAGAAGAAAATGTTTTCTTAACTTTAGATTTCATAAAAAGAGGAAAGAAACACTTTTTATATTTGGATAGTTTGGTTTTGTAAGTGATTGTTAAGATGCTGTGAACCAGGTATTAGTTTTATAGCATTAAATATAAGTGTAGAGTTAATAGAAGTAACTCTGGGACTCTCTTATAAAATAAGTTACGTAAGAATTTTCTGTGAAAAATCTCTGAACTCATCTATAATGTACTATGTTCAGAACTGACATTTCTAAGTTCATCACAGCTTTTTTCTTCCCTCCAGCATTAGAAGAAATCATTATTTATTTGCTTGTCCCAATGAAGTGGTTAGCTTGCATTTAGGAGCTATGTCTAATGAAAAATGTAATTTTAAATTCTAGAATTCCAGTCAGCTTGATGTGCAAGGCACGTGGGAATTGATATACATTGAAGGAAGAGCAGATGATATTTCATGCTCACTCAGGGTCATAGGCATACATTTTATTGAGAGGAATGGTGGGTAGAATCTGCTGTGTTGTTTAAATTTATTTGTCTCTTTGGGGTGCCTGGATAGCTCAGTAGGTTGAGCGTCCAACTTTGTCTCAGGTCATGATCTCACAGTTTGTGGGTTTGAGCCCCCTATCGGGCTCTGTGCTGACAGCTTGGAGCCTGGAGCCTGCTTCGTTGTCTGTCTCTCCTCTTTCCCACTCGTGCTCTGCCTCTCTCTGTCTCTCAAAAATAAATAAACGTTAAATTTTTTAAAAATTTATTTGTCTCTTTTTGTTGTGTGTAAATGTTTGCATTCTCATAAATTAAGTACACATATGATATGACTGTACTATAATGTAATTTTGGTAAGAAGTGAAGCTAGATGCAAGTGAAATTAATAATGTGTTAAGAATAGGGTGGCTGATAGGAATGTCCATTAAATCTCTGTCCATCAGCCCTCATTAGCTTTCCCTAAGAGATTAGCAAGAATAAGTAGCCATTGGCATCTATTCAGTGCTTATCTTGCTTTCTTCTCCTGCTCTACCTAGATTGTCTGTTTTCCTCCTCTCTTGTGTTACCTATACTCTTTTGTTATGTCCCCAACTCCTTGGTATTCTCTCATCTCTTCAGTATCAGTAGTATACTTGTTTTCTCTTCAGAATGCTGCCAGAAGCCACAGAAATCAGTGGTACAGTTATATTATAGTTTTGTTATATATAAGATGAACTGAGAAATGATTTTAAAAATGATGTTCTACATTTAAGAACCTGAACTTCGAACTCTTTGCCAACATTCCAAATGCTTCTGCATAAAACATTAAAGAAAATCCTTTAGTCGTCTAACTTGTAAATGCATTGTTTGATTGTCTTATTTTCCTGAGAATTAAATATGTGGATCTCTTTTGCTAGCCTGAGTAATCAAGAACTGAGACATTGTGGCATAGAAGAAAGTCTGCTTGACTTAGTGTCACAGGTCCTGGGCTCCAGCCCTAGTTGTGTTATTAACCCACTTTGTCTTCCTGGGCAAGTCATATTTCTCATCTGTAAACTGGGGAGTGGACTTGGTCATCTGGAAAATTATAAAGATTTTGCTCTGGTGCAGAGGAAGCAAACTTATAAAAAAAAGTGTTCAAAAACATATAAGAGCTGAATGGTAATGGCTTTATTAGAAATGATGTATAATCACTTGAATTTGTGTATATCTCATCTGTTGCAGGATGCTTTAATCTGGATCCCAATAGAGTTTTGGATGTCATTTTAGAAGTGTTTGAATGCAGGCCAGAACATGATGACTTCTTTATATCTTTATTAGAATCTTACATGAGTATGTGTGAACCGCAAACACTGTGTCATATTCTTGGGTTCAAATTCAAGTTTTACCAGGTAAAAAAAAGTGTGTGTGCGCGCGCGTGCGTGCATACACGTGTGTGTGTGTGTGTGTGTATCATGGTTTTATATTTGCAGCTTATATTTGTAAATGATTGGTTTTAGCTCAGCCATTCTAGCAGAGGTGGTAGATAAATGGGTAACTAACAGTGCCATGTGATAAGTACTATGTTAGTAGTATGAATGGTGTGATGTGAAAGCCTAGAGGAAAGCATAATAAATTTTTGCCTTTAGAGAGATAGAATCAGAGAGAATTTTATAGATATAACTCTTTTTTAACCTGGTCCTTGAAGTAGGAGTTTGAGAGTTGTCCTTTTAGAAGTAACAAATAGTGTAAGTGAAGATGTGGCATTATGAATGTATATTACAGATTCAAAAGTGATATGTAGTTTGATGTGGCTGGATTGTAAAATGTAGGGAAAAGAAGAGAGAGGAAATAAAGTTGGAAAGATAGGCATACTTTAGATTGTCAAGGGTCTAGAACTTTATTGTGTAGACAGTGACCATGGGAATTTTTTAATGCGTGTTTTACATCATTTTTCACTTAAACCACTATAATAGTTACCTAGCAAGTCTGTGCCTCTGATTATTTCTCTTTAAGCCCTTCTTTCATGTTATCACTACTGTTAAATTCTAAAAGAGATTGAATCGACACACTGCTCAAAAACCTTTGTCTGCAGGATAAAATTCAAATGTCTAAATGTGGCAGAAAAGGTTCTTCACAATCTGGCCCCATTCTATCTTTCCAGCCTTATCTTTAGTGTTTTTCCCCTGTCAAATCTAATATTCTAGTCATATTAAGTTACTAGCCATTTCCTGAACTTAGGTATAGACAGTGATGGCAGCTTTTCCTGTTCCTGCCAGCATCCAGGGAGTCCACTCCTAGCGCAGGGAGAGAGAATCTCAAGTATTCATCACATCTTAAGAGGTGCCGTGAATGCTTGGGGTTTGAGAACATGAAGCCAGCTGCTGAAGTGATAGGGTAGCTGAAATTTAACTTGGGCATAATTAATTAGAATATAAGTTAGGGCTTAGGAGACTGTAGGTTTCAGAGCATATTACAGTGAATAATGATGACCTACTGCATAACATCAAGTATTATTAGTTGAATGTGAGTTTTAGAATTTAAAGATCTTTATATTAAAATATTCTTCATAATGATAACACCTTTGAGCTAAATTAAAATATTCCTAAGGTTGTCAGTGTTGGAATAATCTTTTTTTTTTTTTAAATTGATGATGGGCCTTTTTCTTATACAAGAAATACCCAATCAGGAAACATTTGATTTAGAAATAACCTGTTATTGGAAAGAGTAACTCTTGTATTGCTGTGTGTAACACCATTCCTTTGTTTTTGTTGCCTGAACTATCTTGTGTAAATCTGCAGTCTTAAGGACCACTGAGCGTAGAGGAAGAAATGTTAAAGATAGTAGATAAATTGTGGTCTGGGAGGTAATGACAGCCATGAAAATGAAGAACTGCTTGGAGGATGTAACTCTGGGAATTGGCTCCTGGATATATATGGTCACCCTTGTGTATTGGTCCCTTGCTTGACTCTGTCCTCTCCTCTTCCTTTCACTGGCTGAAAATGTTGATTGCCCTTGCCCACAACCTGTATTTTCACCAATTGGGAATTATTTGGATAATAGGCTCTCCCCCTTACCCCCTTAATGCTAGGATTTCTAGGCAAAGCTAATTATTATCTGCTATGAAGTCCGTGAGAGTGATTTTATCCTAGATTCAGCCTGCGATCACCTATACTGGATGTTTTGACTTGGAAGGATGATAGGGGATATAAGCTGTTTTAGAGCACATTTTGGAAAATTTGGCAGGCACATCGGTTTGATTCCCATAACAGGGATGGCTGTAATAGAGGGCCTAGGGACAGCATGAAGATTAGCATAAAGGTCAGAAAGGAGTACTAGAAAGTGTGAGGGTACCAAAAGATAAACTTGTCTGGAGTTGGCTTGCCACAAGAAAGAGGAAGGAGATAATGACTCTCACCCATATCATAGCCCCTTGATTTCTGGATTCAAAACATGGCAATAATAGTAATAGTGATGTCATGGTTAGGCACTGTTATTCACTTTCACTTAAGAAATATTAAAAAAAAATTTTTTAAGGCTTATTTGTTTTTGAGAGAGAGAGAGAGAGAGAGAGAGACAGATTGAGCAAGAGCAGGGGAGGGGCAGAGAGAGAGAGGGAGACACAGAATCCGAAGCCCTGCTGGACTGTCAGCACAGAGCTGTCAGCACAGAGCCCTATGCGGGGCTTGAACCCATGAGCTGTAAGATCATGACCTGAACTGAAGTCAGATGCTCAGTCAACTGAGCCACCCAGGCGCCCCTCATTCACTTAAGAAATATTAATCGATGGGGCTGGTTCATTCGGTGGAGCATGAGACTCTTGATCTTGGGGTTGTGAGTTTTAGCCCCACGCTGGGTATAGATATTACTTAAAAAAAAAAAAAAAGAAATCTTAAGAAATATTGATCGAGCACTTCTTATGTGCCAGGCAATAATATTCTAGGTGCTGGTACTACATCTATAAACAAATAGAAATTCTTGACTTCATGATGCTTACATTCGAGGTAAACCATGTGGTATGTTAGAAGGTGAGCAGTGAGATGGGACAAAAAAATGTAGAGCAGGGTAAGGAAGGAGTGGGAGGGCGGGAGTGGTAGGTTGTAGTTTTACATAGAATAGTGAGTATATACCTCATTGCAAAGGTAAACTTAAGCAAAGAAACAAAGGATGGGAGGTGTAAACTGCAGATACCTGGGGAAGAGCCTCTAGGCAAAGAGAACAGCCAATGCAAGAGGCCTTAAGGTGTGAGCTTGCCTGATGTGCTGGAAAACAACAAGGAGATCAGTGTGGCTGGATCCAACTGGTTGAGTGGGAGAGTGGTAGGCGGTGAGGTCAACGATGAGAGACCACATCACAAAGAGCTAGTGCCACAAGGTTTTTGACTTTGATGCTGGATGAAGCTCTTAGAAGATTTTGAGTAGGAGAATGATGTGACCTGACTTAATTTTTTCATTTTGTTTCTCTTTTATGTTTTCACTTTATTATGAACATTTTCAAACATATAGAAAAGAGTGAATAGTGTAATGAATACCCATAATCCCGTCACCTAGAAGTAAGTTTATTACCATGTTGTTACACTTTTTTGGAAATCATTTATATTACAGATATCATGAATGTTTACTCCTAAATACACGAATTTGTACTTTTTAAAAGTAAAGACTTTTTCTATGTAACCATGATAGCAGTTTCATATCTAACTAGATTGTTATTATATAATAAACTCAGACCATATCCAGACTTCCCAAATTTTCTCACAAATAGATTTATAGCTGTTATATTCAAACAGTGATCCAATCAGAGGCCATGCATTGTATTTGATTGTTAGAATTCTTCAGTCTCTTTTAATCTAGAATAGTGTCCCCCCTCTCACCCCCCCGCCCCCGTCCCTGTCCCCTGCCCCCTGCCCACCTTCCTTCCTTTAATGGCATTGACTTGTTGAGACCGTTACTGTGGAAGACTCTGTTAGCCTTCTAAGCATTAGATTTATCTGATTGCTTTTCCATGGTTGATTTAATTTGTTCTTTGTTTCCTGTTTGTCTTATGTACTTAGACTTAGGTGTAAGAGCTAACATTTTACCTGTGTCCAGGTAAAATATTTAATGGCAAAAGGCTTCATAGGTTGTGCTGTATGTTTCATACCACATAACATCTCATACCTGCCTGACTTTTAATGTTCCAATAAGTTGATGACAGTCTAATCCCTTTATTCAACAGTGACCTTTCCTCTCATATTAATAGGAAGCTATCTGTAGGTTGATATTTTGGCACCATGTGAATATCCAGTTTATCATTAATGTTACATTAAGTGGTTTTGTATACATGGATGATCTTTTCCTGAATCAGTTATTTCCTTAGAGGGTTCCAAATTATTGATTTACTAATGTTATCATGCCTTCTACATTTATTAGCTGTTATTCTTCTGTAAAGAAGATTTGTTCCTTCTCAACTTGGGTTGTTTGTTATTCTGAAATACAGTTCTACTGGAAAGATAGGACAGATGCTTCCTTCCGCACCCCCAAGTCCCATTAATTACTAGCTTTCAGAGTAAAGAATTTCTTTAGTGGCTACCTCTAAAGGTGACATGAGTGGTATGTATGTATGTGAGTGAGAGAAAGATAAGAGAGACAAAACACTTTGTGCACATGTGTGCTTTGACTTAGGTTTTCAAAGAGTCAATATGGTTATGGTAACAGTTGGTAGTTAATGAGCTTCTGAATATATTTTGAAGGATAGAGCCAATGGTATTTGTTGATTGATTAGATACAGGATGTTAGAAAGTAGAGTAAAGGCTATTTCTAACTTTTTTTGGACTGAGCAGTAAAAAGGATAGTGTTATCATCAACTGAGAGAGTAAATTTTGGGTGGAATGGTTTTGGCATATTGGGGGAAGGAATCAGGAAATCAGTTTTGCAGATGTTAAATATGAAGTGTCTTAGATATCTGAGTGAGGTGTTGAGTAAATAACTGGATGTATAATTCTGGTATTCAGGAGAAAGGACTGGATTAGAAATAGAAATGTAGGTGTCAAAAGGATGTAGATCATATTTAAAATTGTGATACTGGATGAAATCATCAAGAGTTGGTTATAGAAACACAAGAAGAGAACCCAGGGCTGAGCCTTGGCACTCCAATGTTAAAGAGCCCAGGAAAAGAGGGGGAATCAGCAAAGGAGATATAGAGAAGAAACGCATAAGATAAGAGAAAAACAAAGAGAATATAGCATATTGGAAGCTAAATGGAAGAAGGAATAATGAATTCCGTTAAATGCCTCATCTTAAATGATTAAAATTTGGTCATTGGATTTATCAGGGAGGGCAAAGCTAGCCATTTTGGTAAAGTTGGGGTGGTGTTAAGAAAGAATGGGGAGAGTGGAATTGGAGATAGTGAGAATAGAGAACTCCATAAAGGAGTTGTTACAGAGAGGCACAAAGGTAGTTGGCAGGGGAAGTGAGCTCAAGAGAGGTGAAGTTCTGAAGACGGAAGGGAAAACGTATTTTTATGCTAATAGGAATGATTGAGTAGAAAGGAGGAAAACTGGTGATAATAGGAGAGAGAGGAAAGAGTTATTGGAGTAATGTTCTTGAATAGGATAGAGAGAAGAGTTTATGGTATAAATGGATAGATTGACTTTAAATGAGAGCATAGAGAATTCATCTAGAATAACAGTTGGAAAGGCAGCACATATAGGTAGAGATGTTGGTAGATTGATAGATGTGATGGTGAAAGTTTGCAGAAATTTTAATGATTGCTCCAGTTTTCTTGCTGAGATTGAAAACAAGGTCATCAGCCAAAAGAGGGTGAGAGAGGAGGTATTGGAGGTTAGGAGAGAATGTAGAAAATAGTTTATATAGGAGAGTGAATGGATGAGAGATATAGAGTATGATTGTCCAGCAGCATTAAGGATCCGTCTGAGGGTGGATATGTGAAATTGACATTTTGGAGAGGTTGTAGTTACTGGTAATATTAAAATTTAGGTTATGGACTGAATGGCTGAGCTGGAGTAGAGGAGAAGATCTTTGGCAGAGAAGAGTTCAAGGAGCCAAGAGGCCAGCATGATGGAAGTATCATTTACATACATATGAAAACCTCTAAAAAATTAAAAATTAAGAAAGAAATAGAGTCGTACATAGTGGCAGTGAATCAGAAGCTATAAGATCATTGCTAAATGAAAGGCAGTGACCCATGAATAATACATAGATGGCAACAGTAGGACCCGACCGAGAATGGCAGAGTAGGGAACCCTAGAGCTCTGTCTGTCCATAAAAGCGACTAATGAACCGGCAACAGTTGTCCATCAACTTAACAGAATTCTGGATAGTAAAAATAACGTACAGCTGAGGAAAGGTTGATGAAGAAAGAAGCTGCTGCTGGACAAAGAGAGCGCTTTGATGTTGTAAATTGCCTGCCTACTGTCCCTCACGTCCAGATCAATGATGGCCACGAAGATAGCCTGCACTCCTAGTGTATAGGTTGCTCATGCCCGGGGACACCAAGAATTGTGAGTTGCGACCTCTCTGGCTGTTCTCTGAAGGACTGGTATAGGGTCTGTTTTTGTTTTGCCTGACTAGGAACATCTCCAGAGCTGGGGTGGCTTTTGCCAAAAGGACTTGAAGACACAGCTGCTAGCTTTAGCAGCTTGGGACAAGAGACAGCAGTGACAGAAGCAATAGAGAGACTGAAAGCCTGGGAAGAAAGAAGTTGGCTAAGGAGATAGCATGTGCCAGGGAATTGGAACAAAAGGCCATGCTTATGTCCAGAACTAGATACATAATTAGAAGAGGGCTGAAAAGATCCTAAGCTTTTCCCTCTGGCTGGCCTTTGGGCTCTGCCCAAGCAGGAAGTGAAGACTAAGAATTGTAAATGACCTGCCCAAGTGTTGAGGCATGCCCTAACACAGAGCCAGTATGTAAAGACTGGGAGAGTGTTTTTTCTCTTTCTGTTTTTCTTTTATTCTTTTTTTGGGCTTCAGGCCCTTAAGAAAACTCAAAACTCCAGCTGATCACTAAGCTAACAGAACAGGTTTCAGTGGCCACACACAACAGTAATGTAGATTCTATAAGTCGTCACAAAATAAGAAAACAACAAGAACCCACATTAAGCGTCAACAAACCCCAGAGATGGGGCATAATTTGATTTTCAGAGTTGCCAGTATTCGGTTTTCAAAAAGAGATAACGAGGTATGCAGTGAAACAAAGTATGGCTCATTCACAAGGGAAAAAAAATAGAAACTGTCCCTGAGCAAGCCCAAGAGATGGAGCTATTAGATAAATAATTTAAATCATCAGTCCTAAATATGTTATGATCTATAGGAAACCATGGGCCAAGAGCTAAAGGAATCCAGACAGAATATCAGTAAAGAAATCGAAATTATAAAAAAGGAACCAAACAAATTTCTGGAGTCAAAAAGTATGATAAATGAAAAATCGACTGGAGAGGTACAACAGCAGATTTGAGAAGGCTGAAGAACCAATAAGCCAACTTGATGACCCAGTTGAGGTTACCTGGCATGAGGAGCAGAAAAAGAAAAGAATGAAGAAAAATGAACAGTCTAAGAGACTAGAAGATATCATTCAATACCAGTGTGTATATTGGAGTCTCAGAAGCAGAGGAAAGAAAGGGATAGAAAGCATTTCGGAAAAAATAATGGTTGATGAAAGATATGAATGATGAAAGATATGAATCTACACATTGAAGAAACCCACAAACACCAAGCGGAATCAACTCAAAGAGATCCACACCAAGACACATTATATTATACTCAAATTGTTGAAAGCCAAAGCCAAAGATAATTTTGAAAGCAGCAAAACAGATGTGACGCATTGCATACAAAAGATCTTCAATAAGATTAACAGTTGATTTTTCTTCAGAAGGCATTGGGTGGCATATATAAAATGCTGAAAAAACAAAACTGTCAGTAAAGAGTTCTGTATCCAGCAAAACTATCCTCAGAAATGAGAGATTATTCCAAGATAAGCAAAAGTTGGGAGAGTTTGTCACTAGTCGACCTGCCCATACAAGAAATGGTAAGGAGAGTCCTTCAGGCTGAAATGAAAGGACACTAGACAGTAATTTGAAACTGTATAAAGAAATAAAGAACATTGGTAAAGGTAACTACATAGATAAACAAAAAAGCCAAAATTACCAATATTATTGTAGGTTTTGGTTTGTAGTGCCTACTTTTTTATATGATTTAAAAGACAAAGGAATAAAAACAATTACAGATTGAATTGGCACATAATGTAACAATATAAAAGGGGGAGGGATTGAGATCTATAGGTACAGAGTTTTTGTATACTATTGAAGCTAAGTTGGTATTCAAAGTACATTATTAGAAGTTTAAAATATTAATTGCAATACCCACTAGGAAAGTAACTAAAAAAGAGAAAGAAAAGAAGGGGATCAAAAAGGTACACTACAGAAAAAAACACAAAAGCAGGCAGTAATGGAAGAAATGAGGAACAAAAAATGATGTATGTAGGGAACAAAGAGCAAAATGGCAGAAGTCCTTCCTTGTCAGTAGTTACTTTAAATGGATTAACATTTATAAATGGATTAAAATTTGTAATCAAAAGGCAGTTTGGCAGAAGGTTTAAAACATTCAGCTATATGCTTATCATAAGACTCACTTTTAGATCAGATAGAAATGTGTTCAAAGTGGAAGTATGAAAATAGATACCCTATACAAATAGTATCCAGGAGAGAGCTGGGTGCGAATATCGTGCAAGATAGACTTTAAGACAAAAATTTTTACAGTAGACCACAAAGGACATAAGAAGATAAAAGTTATAAACACATATGCACCGAACAGAGCCTCAAAATATATGAAGCATACATAACAGAATTGAAGAAATAGTTCTACAGTAATTGTTAGACATTTCCATACCCCACTTTCATTAATGCATAGAACAACTAGACAAAAGGAAACAGAGGACTTGAACAGCCACTATAAACCAATGAGACTTAGCAGACATACATAGGAAACTACCTAGCAACAATAGATTACATATCCCCTAGTGTACACGGGACATTCTCCAGGATAGACCCTATCTTAGACCACAAAACACTTCTCAGTAAATTTAAAACATTGAAATCATACAAAATATTTTCTTTGACCACAGTGAAATAAGACTAGATCACAGCAATAGTGAGAGAGAGTGACTGAAAATTCAGAGCTGAGTGGGCTTTAGGGGAGGGTAGAGGGAGAATACTCTGAAAACAACTATAAAAAAACAAAGATGACTCATACCCCACCGCTAGGCCTAGTAGTAGTGTGAGAGTTCTGGGGAAAATAGCCACCACTTGATTGGGTTATAGTGAGAGGTGTTTCTGCAGAGTGCTAGGCTCTGTTTGAGTAAGAAGGTAAAGGAACAGAGGAGAGGTTCAGGATATATAGGGGGTTTTGCTGAGGATGGATTATGAGTTCCAGAGGATTCCATGGAAGTTTTTCAAGAATGCAGGAAGGTGGGTTGGGACAGGATAGGGATTGTGCAGAGCAGTATGAGGATTAGAGTATGGGAGTTGATGTTTTGCCTGGGAGTCGGGCTTCTCGTGGTGAACTCATTAAAACAGAGATAATGGGAATAATGAGAGTGTTCCTGGTGGATCCAAGTCAGATAATATGCTTTTGTGGGTTTGCTCTGAATCCCTGACCAGTTGTTTTTTATGGGAAAATGCTTTGATACTAAATAAACATTTAAATATTTAGAATTAAACTTGTCGAGTTGACTGTCTTAACAGACTGTCTTAACAAAGAGAGTGAACAATGCCTTCTTTATATGATATCCATTAGTTTAGTCAGCTTCCTTTGTTATGTCCATAACACCTATCACAGTTGTGGGGAGCCTTACAAAGAACTTGTTTTCAGCGTTGAGTAGAAGCAGAACATAATGTGTTGTCACTGTTTGCTTTTTATTTGCATTTTGCCATTTAGTAGTTGCCAGTTGTCCTGGCTTCAGTCTTCCATTCACTTGACCCTGAGCAGGTTAGAAATTTGGGGGAAAAGTCTTTTTGATAACATTCAAAGGTTCTTCTGTTTCTGTGTAGGGTCCACAGGGCTGGCTTGGTTGGAATTGACCATTCTGTATTTTAAAATGTTGATTTATCCATGTGTAATATGTATAGACACCTGTGTTGAAGGGGAAATAATTGATAAGCAGATATACTTAGCACAAATCCCAGGAAATAAAAGAACAGGGAGAAAAGTATAAAGCAGACACAGTTTGACGTTTCCAAATTTGTCTGTCTTGTCTGTCTGCATCTCCACTAGGAACTACTTGAAAAAGCAAGTTAAGAACACACATATAAACTGAAACCAAAACTAATTATTATGCAGGGTTAAAGCCTCACTTATTCTCTTTACTTTTCAGATTTTAAAAAATATTGGCGTACACTATAAAGTGTGTCCATTTTTGAAACCTTTCTTTGGGTTCATCAGAAGATGTTTCCAGAGTGAAAAGAGATACTGACCTAATTATCTTTGTCCTCAGTTCAGATGTTATGTATGATCGGGAAGGGCAATTAAGCTTATTGTTGATCTAGAGTTATTTGATGTAATTGTTCTTAATTATTGGTAGGTAAAGAATATGATTTTAGTTGTACTTTATGCACTAAACAGGAACTTTTTTTTCCCTCAAGGAACCAAATGGAGAGACTCCTTCATCTTTATACAGAGTTGCAGCAGTACTTCTACAGTTTAATCTTATTGATTTAGATGATCTTTATGTACATGTAAGTCAAGTGGGCTGCTAAGAATATTTGATTGTCCATCTCAGGGGTGGGAAGAGGAGTAGCCAGCCATAGAGTGTTGGCCTGGTTTTAAAGGTGGGAAGCTTTGTAGGTAGAATTAATTGAATATAAAGGCAGGAGTATTGACAGGGGCTTCATTATCATCTTAGGGGAACATCAGGAACCTCAGAGTGGTTGGAGCCTAGGGTAGGATGTGGGGAGATGAAGATGGAGAAGAGTATGTTGGGGCTAAACTTTGCAAGGCCTTTTAAGTCCCATAGTAAGGAGTTTGGATTTTTTCTTGTTGGGAGTAGAGAGCCCTTCAAGATTTAAAGTAGAAAAGTGATGTACAAACTGAGAATATGGAAAATTTGTCAGTAAAAGGAGAATCAAAGAGAGATAATGAGTTTATAAGCAAGTATAGGCTGGTAGGACAAATGGAAAAAGGATAGATGATGGTAGATTTGTTACTGAAATGTTTGAATTTGACAGTAAATGCCCAAATGCAAGTGGCCCAAGTATTCCTGTTAAGGTGTCAAAGATCTTGAGATAGATTAAAAACCAGTTTATTTATTTTTCATGGGACTTCTAAAACCTAAGGGCAAAGAAAGATTGGGAAGTAAAAGGGTGGGAAAAATATACCAGGGAAATTATTACTGTTACAGACGAAATAGACTTTTTGGCAAAAATAGATAGTCACTTCATAATAAAGTTGTGTTCACTAGGAAGGCAAAACAGTTGTAACTTTATGTACACTTAATTATATATTCTCAAAATATACAAAACTAGAAATTGAGAGAACTGTAAGAAACTTACAGGGGTGCCTGGCTGGCTCAGTCGGTAGAGCATGTGACTTTTGATCTTGGGGTTGTGAGTTTGAGCCCCACACTGGGTGTAGAGATTACTTAAAGAAGTGTTTTGTTTTTTTTTTAAAGAAACTTACAGTTCATAATAATGGGAGATTTTTAGAGGCAGTTGTATTAATCTAGGTTAAAGATGAGGACCTATAGCAGGTACATAGGTAAAGCAATAAAAATGAGTTTCATGGCCAGTGGAGAGCAGAAAGAATGAGGAAAAAGTCTTGCTTACCTTCTTGTATCAATGTATAGTGACTTTTCTCCCCATTTTTGACTAATGGGATGAAGTCTACAATATATAGCTTAATATTTCACTATGTTTCCTTTCATTGTTTACTGATTATTTACTTTGCATTAGACTTAGTTACTGAAATAGATGATGTCTGAGGGCGGGAACACTTCTTATATAGCCTACCATAGTGCCTAGGAGAAACTAGGTTTGTTGACTATATTTTTCTGTGTCTGGGTTTTTTATTTATTTTATGAAATACCTACATTAACCATCTTTCACTTGTACAAGATGGCTGTACTAGAGATAACGTGATCCTTTTTCATAATGGAAGGTTGACTATACAGATACTTTTTCTTTTGTAAATAACTAAAAACTGGTTTGTGACTTAAGTCAAATAGTAGGTATTAGAAAATGAAAAGTGAGATGTCAAGTTGTTCATAATTTTTCTACTTGAGATTTTTTCATCTAAAGGAAGTAAATTTACCCCTTCATGGGGGCGCCTGGGTGGCTTAGTCGGTTAAGCGTCCGACTTTCGCTTAGGTCATGATCTCGCGGTTCGCGGGTTCGGGCCCCGCGTCGGGCTCTGTGCTGACTGCCAGCTCAGAGCCTGGAGCCTGTTTCAGTCTGTGACTCCCTCTCTCTCTGACCCTCCCCTGCTCACGCTGTCTCTCTCTCTGCTAGAAATAAATAAAACATTAAAAAAAAAAAATTTACCCCTTCATGTAATTCAGTAGCTAATCCTCCCAAATTGGATCCATATGCAGTACTCTTTTAATATGGGGTTTGGCCTTTAAAGGGGAACTCTGATAATTTTCATGGAATAGGCATACATTTTCTTGGGTAAATTAATAAATACAATGGTAAGCATCACTGTTGTATTATATTAATTTAGGACCTCTAACAGAAAGAAGGCAAAAGAATTTCGAATTGCTACTTGATTTTAAAAGGTGTACAAAATTCAAATACTTAACCCTGTTAGATTATAAGAAAATAATGGAGAGAAACTTATTTTGAAAGCAAATCATGGTCATTAAAAGGCTAGACCTTATTTACATTTTGGTCAATTAAGGTAGATAGTGTTTGCTTTTTATATGTAAGCAGTATTAGCTATTTTATTAAACTTTAATGACCCGTTTTTAGCTTCTTCCAGCTGATAATTGCATTATGGATGAACACAAACGAGAAATTGTGGAAGCTAAGCAGATTGTTAGAAAACTTACAATGGTTGTATTGTCTTCTGAAAAAATCGATGAGCGAGAGAAAGAAAAGGAAAAAGAAGAGGAGAAAGTAGAGAAGGTATATAGTTCATTTTTATAAAATTAACATTGTCTTATGGATTTAGAATTTGAAAGTTAACTTGTAATAGTTAATCAGCTTATGGGAGAATAATTTATTAATTTTAATTGTAGTGAAGTCTGGTTTTTGAAATACTAATTTGCAAAGGTGGTTTGGGTTTTAATCTGATTGGCACCTTCCCAAAAGAGCCTGCCATGTTTTTCGTCCACAAATATCAAAGTGTATTCTAAGTGAAATATATGACTGTATTTGTGCTCTGTTTATTAATGTCTCTCAAGTCCTAAGGGGATTCTCAAAGATGAATGAATTCTAGTTCCCTATGGCACAATAAAGCATTAAATACAACTTGAGCAAATCCGTGGTTGTTTTTTCAGTAGCTAACAAAACTTGCTTTTACTTTCAGGAAAATATCATTGCATTTCCCATGGGTGGCAGCCATTGTTGACATGCATTATTGTGGTGTTTAGCTCAATTTTTTAAGTGAAAAAATGCTGAGATTTATTGGTGTCTACATTCTGAGTATCTTCACTGTAATTGATTTTTAGCCACCTGACAACCAAAAACTTGGTTTGTTGGAAGCCTTGTTGAAGATTGGTGATTGGCAGCATGCGCAGAACATTATGGATCAGATGCCTCCCTACTATGCAGCTTCACATAAGCTAATAGCTCTTGCTATTTGCAAGCTCATTCACATAACTATAGAGCCTCTCTACCGAAGGTAAGTTACTATATGCTTTTCGAATCATTGAGGTAGATATAGCTTAGGACTACAAAAAAATCTGCATATTTATCTTGTCTCCTCAAACAAGCAAATACTTCAGTATGTTTTATAGAAGATAAGAACCATTCAGAGTGTATGAATCTGATACATATTAATCAGTGACCTGTCTCTTAACATCTAGACCAGGTGGTGCAGAATGCGGGCTGCAGTGTAGTCTAAAAATTGTAGGTTAGATGCCTAGGTTGGGTGTGCTCCACTGAGAGTGAAAACTCTCTTCTGTTTTTGATTTTTCTTCCTTTCTTGGGGGCGGGCAGAGAATTCCTAAGGTTTTTACTTAGTGTAATTTCCCTCTGTTGAGGGAATTTCCCTCTGTTGAGTGGCTCTGAGTGAGGACATTGCCTCTCTGCTTGCCTTATCTCTCCTGGCATATAGGCTGCTGTTCTGGAAATTGCTAGTGCAGCCTTTCTCATCATCCCTAGTTGTGTGTCGACCAGTCCTCTAGCCCTCAGCCTGCTTGCAGGATACTTAGGAGCAGTATTGGCAGCAGCTCTGGCTTCAGCCCCACAGATCAGAGCCTGCCTCCAGGGCCCCAGCCTTGTGACTCGTGCATAGCTGCTGGCTGCTGCCTTCAGTGCCACCTGGGCTGTGGACCATGAAGGCTTCTTCTCAGAGAGTGACCCCTGTGACTCCACAGCGGGACACCTGCTCAGCAGGTGAGAACTCTGGGCATGCTGTCCTTTTTAGTGTTACACCCTCTTTCATTATGCTGCTCACCTTCCCTACCACCACCTACCTCATACTCAGTCTAGGTAGTGGAACCCAGATTGAGAAATGTTTATTGACTTGAATCACTGTTGTTATATCCATATTTTTCTGTTTCATCTTCCAGTGTCTCTGAGGTCCATCCCTTGTTCCCCATTCCCATATCCAAATTCTTGATAATGGCCAAGTTTAACTTAGAACAAGTTCATATTGTGTATGTTAAATGTTACTTGAAATCTGCGTTTCTCTGATTTCCTTATGCAGTAAATTGGAAACATTCTCTGAGCTCTGACTTTTTCCAAATGAGTATTGTTTTTGTCTTTTTCTACCAGTTAAATTATCTGCTGTTAATAAAGTTAGGCACAAGTGAAATATAGAAAGCAAATTTGAGCAAGAAAAGCTTTACTTAATCATAAATATGACTGTGTTAACTTAAAATAGGGTATTATATAGTATATATAAATTTTGCTTCTTTTTATAGAGTTGGCGTTCCTAAAGGTGCTAAAGGCTCACCTGTTAATGCTTTGCAAAACAAGAGAGCACCAAAACAAGCAGAGAGCTTTGAAGATTTGAGGAGAGATGTCTTCAATATGTTCTGTTACCTTGGTCCTCACCTTTCTCATGATCCAATTTTATTTGCAAAAGTGGTGCGCATAGGCAAGTCATTTATGAAAGAGGTTAGTAAGATTTGTTTTCTTCCAAGCAGAAAGCTTAAATTTTGGAGTGAAGATGTTCTGTGTATATTTGTGTTATACGTATCACTAGAAATAAAAAGAAAATGAACTTAATTTAAGAAAAGGTTATGTTGAGTAAGGTTTGGGGAAAAGTCCATTATGTTGTGTAGACACACACACACACACACACACACACACACACACACACACACTTTAATCTAGGTAGAATATTGTTTAAGTCCCCCACATAGGTAAACATACTTTGGACAAGTGATTGCTTTTTTCGAATCCCCTTTTATTCTGTTCATTTATTTTCTTGGCTGCAATTTTGAATCATGTCATTATTTGTATGAAGTCAGACTGTTGAGGATCCTTCCTTTTCTAGTAAACTTTGTATTGAAATAAAATGTACAGAACATAACACAAGTCATAATTGTACACCTCAGTGACTTTTTCCCCAAACCAAACAGCTAGGTATCCCCCACCAAGATCAAAAAATAGAGCAATACCAGTACTCCAGAGTTTCCTTTGTACTCCCTTCTAGTCTGTACCCTAAGGGTAACCATTTTTGCTATTTTTTAATTTTGAAATCAGCTTTGAGTTATAATTTACATACAGTTTACTTCACCAGTTTAAAGTGTACGATTTGATGAGTTTTGACAAATGTACACAGTTGTGTGTCCACTACTACAATCAGGATAGAGAATATTTTCATCACTCATCACCCCAGAAACTTCCCTCTTTCCCCTTTGCTTTCAATTCCGTCCCTTTGTTGCTGGTTCCTGACAACTACTGATAAGCTTTCTGTCACTCCAGTTTTGCTTTTTCTAGAAGTTCATATAGATGGAATTGTATAGAATGTACTCTTTTCTGTTTTCTTCCACTTAATGCTTTTGAGATTCATCCAAATTGTTGGACATGTCAGTACCTTTATTGCTGAGCAGTATTATATAGACATACCAGAGTTTATGCATTCACCAGTTGGTGGGCATTTGGGTTGTTTCTAGTTGGGGGCTATTATAAATAAAGCTGCTATGAATATTCCTGTACAAGTCTTTTTTTTGGGGGGGGCATATGTTCTTGTTTCCCCAGGAATGGGATTGCTGGGCCATATGGGTAAGTGTATGTTTAACTTTTTGCCAAACTGTTCCAACACATCTGTACCATTTTACATTCCTGTGTATGGCATCCAGTGGCTCCACATCCTCATCAGTACTTGTTATTGTCACTCTTAAATTTTAGTCATTCTAATGGGTGTTTAGTGGTACTGTTGTGCTTTTAATTTATGTTTCCCTGATGATTGGTAATGTTGAGCATCTTTTCATGTTCTTATTTGCCATTTGTAATCATCATATATCAAATTGTCTATTCAAATCTCTTACCCATTTTTAATTGGATTGTCTTTTATTATTTCTTTGATTTGCCTTTTCATTATGCTAAATGTCTTTGGAAAAGCAAAATTTTAAATTTTGATTAATTCCAATTTAGTAGTACTTGTCTTTTGTGGTATCTTCTTTGTGTTCTGAGAGATCTTTGCCTAACCTAAAATTTTGAAGCAGAAAGGAATACATAATTTCTTTTCAATTGTAAAAAAAAAAAAAAAGCTATCAGAAGGATCTGCAAATTGTTACAAGCACAAATACAGTTTTCTCCAATGTTTGGTGATTGCATCTAATTTTAATTTTTGACAACAGTAACTGTACACAAACTTTATTAATCCCTTGACACCTGAAATATTTGATTTGCTCTTACTGCTTAGCTGGTAGATTTTTTTTTTAATCTTCACAATTATATGGTGTGTAAAGATACTCCAAAGAAATCTGCTAAGTAGTTTATTACTATACGAATGATTTATTGTATAACGCATAAAAAGGAAGTATAATGATGTTTCATTATCTTAATCCTTATAGTCTGAAAGGGATGAGTCATGTTAATTAGTGCCTGTTCAAAAAACAAAGGGGTCGTGTCTTTCCTGGTGCCTCATACTGGGAAGCATATGAAGTCAATTTGTCCCATTATTGCTGATGTTAATATTGATTACTTGGTTAAGGTCATGGGCTACCAGGTTTCTCTAGGGTACAGTTATTCTTTCTCCTTTCTTAATATGCATCTTGTGGGGAGATACTTTGAGACCATGTAAATAGTCTTTTTTCTCATCTTCCCTTTACCCACTAATGCTATTTTTTTTAACTGAACATCTTAATGTTCATATCTCTTGTTCTGAAATTCTTTCTTTGGCTACAAGTATTATCAACTTGTGTGCAGGAGACCAAACAGCCAGCTTGTGGAAGTTATGTACAGAGACCTATGCATAAATGTATACAGTTATTGTTACCAAGATGTGCAGGTGCTGGATGGGTCACCTTTCCCCTCTGCTGTCTCCATTGCAACACTCCTGCACTTCTGTTCTGTCACAGTTGTGCCTGGTGCCTGCCCCTAACTCCAGTCTCTATTTTTGCAGAGGTAGAAGGGCAGAAAGGAAGAGGAAATGTTTATTTTGATCACAGTGTGGGAAGAAATCTGTCTTTTCTCATTGCTAAGGTTGTGGTAGGGAAAGTGAATCTTTCCAATGATCTGAGTTAGAATTTTGGTTTATTTTTACCCATAAAAATACTTCACTGTAACAAATCATTTGTCTGTGTTTTCAGGTTTAAAAGGCTTTTGTTGCCTAGCGAAGAATTTATCTAGGGTTTATAAGATTGCTCCTAGAGGGTGGATGTGACCTTGATTCCAAGTAATATATTTATAATTAAACTAGTTTAACAGTTCTCTTATTTATAAGCTTGGGGGTTGCTTGTATATATGAATTATGCATATTTTAAAAATATAAGTAATATACTTTACCAGCTGTCACTTAAAAGAATAGTCTTCTAGCCTACAGTTATTTGTAAATTTGAGGTACATAACATTAGGACCATCTAGTACAGTGATCGTCAAACTTTAGCATACATTAGAATCACCTGGAATTCATCTTAAAACATTGTTGGGTCCCATCTTCAAAAGGTCTGATGCAGTAGGTCTGGGGTGGAACCTCCTGAAGAGAATTTGCATTTCTAACAAGTTATTTCAGCCTTAAAAGAGGGGGTAGCTCTAAAGAAGATTGCTGTATGAATGGACACATTTTGCTATCTTTAATTTTATTTAATTGCAGAGCATTGCTTTAATGTGGCTCACCTGACATATTTAGAAGTTTTTGACAGTACCTACATACAGATAAAGTCCTTGGTGCTTTTTTAAATTTATTTAATTTTATTTAATTTATTAATAAATTTAATTTATTAATTTATTTTTTTATTTAATTTATTTTATTATTTATTCAGCTGATGTTCATGGATTAGGTTATGACATCGATAGCTAATATTGAGCTCTTACTCTGTGCCAGGCCCTGTGCCCTTTATGCTTCAGGTTAAGTAAATTATCCTGGGTCACATAATTAATATGGCTGAGATCTCAATCCAGGCAATCTGGATTCAGAGGGCAAGCTCAAAATCCCCATGCTTTCCTGCCTATACAAATATAGTGTGTCTGAAATTAAAGAAATGGTAGATTATCTAAATTTTCCAATTCTTGAAATTCTTTGCTATTTTAAATTAGATCTATGTTAGTGGTATTTTGTTATTTTATCTCTGAAATTTCTGTGTTCATGTCAGTCTATGTATCTCATCTCCAAGCTTTTCTTGTTTTCATTCTTCTTTTTTCTATGATTATATCTGCGTGTAGAATCTGCCTCTGTCCTTTGTGTTCTACTTTCTTTCACACTAAGTTCATTTATCTTTTTATGCTTTTTTGGGGGGGAGGGTACTAGTCGCCCTTTCCATTGTAGCTACAGCATTTCGTTTCATCTTAATATGTATAGCTGTGTTCAGAACTTTTTTCTGA